>JAOEHV020105327.1:0-11865 GCA_025447995.2 Isaurus tuberculatus | reverse complement strand
TACAGGTAAGTTGGAAGATTTTTGAGTACTGAATGTAAAGGAACCTTCGATGTACTTAGCAAAATCATACAGGTTAGTTGGAAGATTTTTTGGTACTGAATGTAAAGGAACCTTCGATGTACTTAGCAAGATCATACAGGTAAGTTGGAAGATTTTTGGGTACTGAATGTAAAGGAACCTTCGATGTACTTAGCAAGATCATACAGGTAAGTTGGAAGATTTTTGGGTACTGAATGTAAAGGAACCTTCGATATACTTAGCAAGATCATACAGGTAAGATGGAAGATTTTTGAGTACAGAATGTAAAGAAACCTTCCATGTACTTAGAAAAATCATACAGGTAAGTTGGAAGATCTTTGAGTACTGAATGTAAAGGACATTCGATGTACTTAGCTTGATCATACAGGTAAGTTGGAAGATTTTTGTGTACTGATGTTCTTAAGCAAGGTTATACTAACAATTTTTATTGAGCAACTCAGTACTCTGTTAACTCCGCTTAGTGTACCTGTAATTTCATGAATGACTAGGAATTGAAGAAGATAACCACAAAAAATATAACGTTTAGCATCTATACTTCAGTATCTGTCCTTTTAAATAATAAGTGTCAGTGCATTAAACTTTGTTTTTGCACCTTAGTATTACAAGTAAATTTATAAAAAATTTATTACTTTCATTTTCTGTGTTTATACCTGAAATATTGAGTTGTGTTGAACTGCAGGAGAAAACTTCTTGTTTTGATCTTTAATATATTTTATCTCCCATTAATAAATATGGTAACACGAAATGAAATTTAAAATGATCTCCCTGAGTCTTACATTTGATTTTGTGGTGTTTTAGAAAGTACTGGCGTCACGCAAGGAGCTGCTGGAATATGATCGCCGTGAGCATGACTCCCATGGTGTTGTTTGTGTCACGCCATCTCCATCCCCACGGGTAAGGGGTTCGGAGTCTATTCTCAGCCCAGGTACCCCAGGTCCGTCACTATCACACTCATTATCAGTACTATCAGGTATCAAAGCAGTTGCTGGATGCTATGGGTGTGCTTCGGCCGCAACCGAGCACTGTGTAACTCTACTTAGAGCCTTAGCAATGGTACCAAGTACTCGCGAGATGCTTGTCGAAGAGGTACGTAATTAGGATAAGATACCTTGATTGATCCCTTGTAATTACCATAATATGGCATAAATTCAACTCAAGGTTTCGAGAAAAATAAGTGTATAATTAGATAGAACATAGCACCATAAAACAGATAAAATTTAAGTGTTAGCTATATTAAATACTTTTTGTGCTTGAAGTACTAAGCGTGTTTATGTTTAAAGATACAAACAATAAATTTTAATATTTCGAAGTTTACCAGTGTTTACTTAAAAAAGTTTTAAAAAGATTTTAAAGGCATAGCCTCAATGCTCCCAGCCCAATAAATGTCATCAAGTAGGAAAGAGAAGTATACTTAAAGGCCCGTTCAAACGGATCAAACATGTTGGTCAAACATTATCAAACATTGTTGGACGCAACATGTTTGACCCGTTTGAACAGCACAGTCAAACATGTTGGACAGTGTTGGACGATGTTGGATGAAGTTTGACTTTGTTCAAACTTTTCATCCAACATTGTCCAACATTTTCGCTCGCGTGATCAAAAATACGCCATAATTGCGTATCCAGGTTCCGGAATCTGAACCACGGTTTCGAAATCCAACATTGTTGGATTCGTTTGAACACTCCAGCACCCGACACATTCCAACACTGATCAAAAACCGTCCAACGTCACCCAACAATGTTTGACAAACATGTTTGATCCGTTTAAACGGGCCTTAATAAAACATCGATTATCGGTTTTCATTTTAGGGACTGATTAGTGAGTTAGTGGATTTCAACTTGCACCAAGGTACTGCCCAAATGAGAAGCGATGTTCGTCACTTGTTGTGCCTACTAACTAAGGACAATTCTGACGCTACGCAGCAGCTGAACGAAATCTTTATTCAGAGAGTCACAGATGCACTTGGAGGACACAGATCCAACCCAGCTGCAGTTAGTGTTATTACAGATTGGCATTCTGATTCCTTGATATCGATTTTAAACGTTTATCAACCAGAGTTGCTGGCACTAAAATTTTGATATCTGATTCTTTAAGGTGTCTGGAATTAGCCGTGAGATGCTGTTGTTAAACAGCACGATTGAGATGGAAGACAAGTGTTGGGAGGATCGACTTCGATGTGGTGAGTTGATAGTTAGGCCCTTTTCTCCTTGCAGGTTGCTCTGCTTAAAACGATGAGCAGTATTCAAGAAAGCCAGATTATCAGCCTTAACTAATCAGTCAATCAGTCATCAGATCAACCAGTCATTTATCGTATTCTTCAGCCAGCGATGCCGTGTCTGGATCAACCACTCAATCAGAAATATAAAAACGTTTTATATAGTTCCTGAAGCGCATGTCAAAATATGAGAGTATAAAGTGTAAACAGTTGTAAAGCATCTAGCTATTACGTGTTAACAAATCCTGCTATTATAATTAGGAACGGCCGCGTAGGTGGCGCAGTTGGTAAGATCTCTGCCTTCCAACTACAAGGTTCCCAGGTTCGATCCCCGGCTCTGCCGAAATTTGAACAATTATGTGACTGTATTTTCCGCCAAAGGTTACTGAGCTTTCCATCCTTACGAGGTCGGTAAATTATTTCCAGCTTCGGCTGGGAGCTAACCTGCGATGGATCAGTGTCCTGTCCGAGGGAGTCAATGACTCTCATCTGTTTGACACTACGGAAACCGGAGATAAGCGCCGGCTCCTTGAGCCACTAGGCTCGTTAAATTGCTTACTTAATCGTGAAGATCGTTCGTGACGTCGTTGCTAATAACCGCAGAACAAATTCAGTCACAATAATCGTTTTATAACTTTGGCCCACTTAAATTGACTTGTTCCCAACACCTGTTGCCTCATAAACCAGTTGGAAAGAGCACTGCACCAGTATCACAGAGGTCACGGTGTTCGAATCCCTTTGAAACCTGAACTATTCCCAACACCTGTTGCCTCATAAACCAGTTGGTAAGAGCACTGCACCGGTATCACAGACGTCACGGTGTTCGAATCCCTTTGAAACCTGAACTATTTAGGCTTTTCTTTTACTTAAAGTCCCTATGACACGAAATTGTTTTTTGCACATTTGATAAATATAGTGTTTCAAAAGCACAATTCCAAAATTTGAGGTTTGTAAGACAAATATTGCCGATTTTATACGCACTTAAAATTTGGATATTTCAGCCGAAAAATGGTAGTTGTCTCGCGCGGCCAAAATGCCACCTACACAATAGATTGTGACGTAATGTTGGGTGCACGAACAAACTTTTTAGTATGGAGGAGAAGCGGAAAAGGGGAAAAAAGAGGAGATTTTTAAGTTGCAGGCAGTCCCAATGGGCAAAGTTACCAAAACACAAAGAATTGCTATGTATAATTTTTGAAATCAAAGTAATAATAAAACTAAACCACACTGCTGTGTCCCCTACATTACGTCACTCGACCCAGTCCCTGTGACCATTTTTAGTAGCAAAATAAGCATTTTAAACCGCGTATAAAATTGCCAGTTTTTATCTTGCACGACTCGAACTTTGGAATCGTACGTTTGAAACGCTATATTTTCCAACTGTGTAAAAAGAATTTCGTGTCATAGGCACTTTAATCTTAAACTTTAACTATGTACGTAATCGCAAACATCGTTCATAATGTGGATACCATTTACTGTCGTTCAACATAGTGATGAGACTTTTTATGATGGGAGTGGAAGAGAAAAGCCCCCTTGTGATGGAGAGCATCACGCTTCCTTGTCTGAAGATCCTCATGCGCCTTCTAAAGCCACCTGCTCCAACCAGCAAGAAGAACAAGGTGAGATAACAACTGTGTGGTCGCCATTACTCTATTAAAAGGAATCCTTATTTGTCTAAAATCGAATACTTTTAGGCTGTTAAGTGCTGGAATACTTTTGAATATGATATTTGACTTGGAAATATTTCACAACAAAATGGTTTGAGATAAAACTCTTGCAACCTTTTCAAGAGCGTTTTATTCAAAGAAGTAACCTGGTACGACTTTATATATTTCAACTGCCCTTCAGGATTAGATAATTTCCTTTCGAGATATCATAAACACTTACATCTCGTACTTTCAAGTTCGACATGTATATGGTGGTATATTTAACTTTTAATAAAATACTCTAGAAGGTTTCGTACGTTATTATTGGAAAAACTTTGAACGCAATGTTTTTAATTGGTTAAATGAATATGCTCCTTGTGCCAAAATTACTAAAAACACCAACTCACTTACTCAACTTTTCTTTTAGTAACTGCCAAAAAATGAGAAGCCTTGAATAAATGTTTGTTTGGAGGTTTGGATAAATATTGCATATTACAAAACTTTAATTTGGATTTTCGTAGGATAAATCGCAGGATAATCTCAGCTCGGCCCAGATCAATACCAGCACCCATATTCACACCAAAAAGTGGATGGCAGGAGAGCCTGGGAACAAGTTTGAAGATTGGAAAAAGCAGGCTATCAGAAAACCCTTGGGACCAAAAGCAGTCGGTAAAGATGGATTTGTATCATGTTGAAGCAATATTGGCATTAAATGACAAAACCTTGTTTTTCGATTTTTGGTGGTACGACTTGCCAACATTTAGCTCTAATAACAACATTTTGTTTTTGTCCAGTTTAGGAAAATAACTATAAATAACAAAGCTTATATTACGATAATACTAGTACTTAAGATAAAAGCATATGAAACTTGTTTATTTCTATGCAAAATTGAAAGATTCAAGCTTTGCTACACGTTTTATCAACAAGTCGCAGGTTCAAAAACTGTTACCTTTCATGTACTCTGTAAAGGCTTGCAGAACCATAATATATTGCATTCGTGTTGATATCAAGGTTCAGTTACCAGACTTCGTATCGTCAAAAGAGATATTGCGGTATCTTGTATAAAATCGATTTCCTATGAAACCGTTGAACTACGTTGGCGATTAAATAAAATTAAACACTGCGACACGAGTTTGAAGTTTTTACAATTGTGCTGGTCCTTGCTTAGCGCAACTGTGACTAAAAATTTGGCAACTTTTATTAACTGCTTTATTTGAAAATGTATTGAGAGTCGTAGTTATACAGTTACTATAATACTCACCTTCGTTTGCAGGCAAGGAAAGCAGGGAAGATGCCAGGTGGAGATATCTCATGGAAAAATATGTGCGCAAGTGGAAGTTGCGCATGGAAAGAAATGAATCTCCCCCTTCAGAATTTCCTGAGGAGGGATGGCTTCGTCAAGTGTTGTTTACACCGTCATGTAGACAAGCCAGACAAATGGCATGCTCGATTGTGGAGTCGCTATGTCAGGTACAGTTTGAGATTGTATTTTTCTCTCTTGTGTTCGAAGTAACTTCTGCGAACGTACTTCATAGTCGTATACGACTCTTGCAATGAGGACTGTTGACAGCTCAAGCGAACTTCTCCTTAAAGCTCAATGGCTTTAATCACAAATCTGAAGTATAATGGAAATATGAAGTTAATGGCTTAAGATTTACAGCGGAAAGAAAGGATACATACCGTTACAGTTTTCCAATCCCAAAATTGTTTCTTAGTGCTATTGAAACAAAATAATGTATCACAAACAGTTTTCCAGTATTATTGATCTATTTCAATTATTAGTGAAGCGTTGTGCTTGTGGGATGTGGCATAAATAATAAATACAATTTAGGTAGTACATACGTACTAGTATCAAACTTGAAGCCACTAATATGGGCCCTAGGCCACGTTGGTAGCGGGTATTACCCTTAAATCTACCATGAATAAAAGTGAGCCTTAGTAATTTCAGTTATTAAGTAAGTAATAAAAAGAGGATTTCACATTTTGTCCTACAGGTTGCCAGTAGGAGACAACATATGCTAGATCTCCTGACAAGGTAGGTACAGTTCATTTACTTCATTATAGATTTTCTAAAATATAGAAATGAGGTGTTTTCTTAGAAATGCAATAAGTAATGCAAGTCAGATTATTTTCTTATTTCTTACTTGGTATATGCTATATTGTTGTACCACACAGCTACTTAGATGAGGTTGGTAAGGCTGGAGAGCACGCTGCTGAGTTTCTCCAGCTGTACCAGAGGCTGATCAGACCAACACACTGGAAAGTGTATCTTTCACTTCACGGTGCACTCATGCAGATAGGTAGCCTTATTACAAAGGTATGTTCTTTCGCACGCGATTCAATCAAATCTAGGTTGAAATTGTTAACATTGCCGTGAGTAGAGTACAAAGTTGAGTCTTCGAGCGTTAGCCCTTGATCAGAGCAACAACGAAGGGCTAACGCTCGGAACTCAAGTTTCCTATTATACTTTCGGCGACGGCCAACATTCCAACCTAGTACTGATTAAATCACATTTGTATCTACTCCCCAACGGATTTCAATTTTCTTTTAAACAATTCAACGACTACATGCTATATCTCTGTTGTAAACCAACTTTTCTTTAATATAGTTTTCTGAATTTCAATTAACAAAACTTCAGTTTAAACTTAACGCTCGAAATGCCAGCCTCTCTTTAAACTGAATTAAATGTGACTATCGCCGTAAGTAGTGTAGGGAGGTAACGTCAAGAGCATTAGCCCTCCGTGAGAACATCATAGGAAATTGATTGAGGTTTCTCATAAGGAGTTATTATTAATGCGGACTAATAAAAACAAATCTTTGTTAATGCCATTTGAAGTCAAAGTTAAAGATGCTTGTACCCTTTTACTTCCACTGAGAGCTTTCTGCTATCTTTGAATTTAAAATAGATTATTTGTAGGCAAGCTCGGTGTCTAAACTTTCTGATATAATTTGTTTCATTTTTAATTTATTAGGAAATCGATAATCTGTCCGTTTTGGAGGAAACGACACTTACTTCGGATTTGTCTCAGGGTTACGCCCTCAAGATGCTTACAGGTCAGATGAGAATTTAGTTCAAAATGGAATCTCCTTTTTTTCTGTTATCAAACTAAAACCAAATTCGTTGTTCGTTAGCCTAATTTTCTTCTCAAGTTTATATCTGATTGCCAAGTTCATTCGGCCAAATTAAATAGTTCTAATCCTTCAAAACATCGTATATAGAACATATACCAACTACTTTATTAAAGGCGTTTCGGTGTAAATGTTCAAAAATTAATGTTACGGCAATGAAATGTTATTAAACGGGTAAGATAAGTAGTTTTTGACATCTTCCACTATTTTACAAACTCTACAGAGTTGCTGGCTTCATTTATTGAGCATGAAACCATTAAGCAGAATTTTAAAGGGAGGCTCGTTGGAACTGTCCTGAATGGCTACCTTTCACTGAGAAGGTAGGATTTATTTTCCATCATATAAGTAAATTCTTTGATGTTGAAGCGCCGCCTTTTTTTGGAAATTAGTGGCTTCATTATTAGTTTGGTATCAAAAATGCTAAATTTATTTGTTCTGGTGTTGACAGACACTGTCTTTGTCTTTGTCAAAGTAAAGTAAAGTTATAGAATTATAGTTGAACACAATTCACGTTAATGGACTACTTCAACTGCATAAAGCCAAAAGGACTCGTAATGTCTGCCCAGCGACAACTTTCTTACGAGTGCAGCAAACTTTTCTGTGTGTCAAAATCTAACATGATTAGTATTTGTCTTAAGTCCTCACGAACCAAAATTCTCACATAATTTTTTTTACTCGCGACAAAACAGCTGTTCAGTGCTATCGTACTGCAACTACATCATAGTATTGTTTGTTATGGTGTATGGGGATAAGATAAAGAGTTGAGCAACATAATGAACTAGGTAATATAGAGCTAACTACTGGAATCACCCTCAATAGGTTGATTGTCCAACGAACAAAACTAATTGATGAAACTCAGGAGCTGCTGCTGGAATTGTTGGAAGAAATGACAACAGGTAAAGAATGGTGATCCGAGCACAAAGAGTGATAATGTCAAAAACATTACTACAATGAATACACATGACAAAAATTAACATGCGAAAACTATTTTGAAGCGTTTTTATAGATGGTATTGAAGTAATCCATGTGCGTTTTTCTCTGTCGTCCTCTTGTTCTCTTCTCTTCTATCTTCCCTGTTGTTACCAATCTTTCCAATCCATCTTTTCTGATCACGTGTCCATAAAACCTCAATCGAGTTCTATACATACTTTTCAGCAGCATCCTATTTATCCCTATTCTCCTCAATACCTCCTCATTTGTGACCTTCTTCACCCAGCTTATCTTCAACATTCTCCTGTAACACCACATTTCAAAAGCCATTTCGAACCACTAATCGTCCAGGTTTCACTCCCGTACATTAGCACTAACCAAATGTAGCGCCTCGGCAATCTTAACTGAGTTTCAACTCTCACGTACATGGATGATACAAAGGAGGTGTTGCACATGGAAGCTTATAATATCATCAGGATGATATAGAAGGTATAAAGAGATGGCATGGGATAACAGCCGACGTCAGGATCTGACATGGCACATATGAATATAATTGAAGTAATATGACATCTTTTTTTTAGGAACAGAGAGTGAAACACGAGCGTTTATGGCCATCTGCGTTGAAACCTCAAAGAGGTATGTGTTTTTTTTATGGTCGTGTTATCATTGGCAGGCATTGTTAAATGCGACCTCTAGCAAGGCAGAACTTCAAGGACATAAACTTTCATTATGATAATGACAACTCATTATGCTAGTACTGAAAATTTTCTGGGTTGCTCCTCCGTTTAAGGGGATGAACCTTTACCACAATAATACATAGAAAAGCTCATTTCTTTATCAAGAAATTTATTAATTTCTAGTTCATATTTTTGTTTCTACAGATATGGCTTGGATGATTTACGTACTCCAGTGTTTATATTTGAACGGTTATGCAACCTTATTTACCCGGTAAGTATTTTTAGTCACAGTTTTTGCCCTATGAATGCACTTCCTAATAAGGCCCATGATTATAAGGTGTTCTAGTTAACACCTTAGAGGTTAACTAATACAAGTTTTAAATCGATCCGTGAGGAGGTGAGTAAACGTTTACGGCCAACCGAATACTTTGATATATAATAAACCAGCCTTGCTCATCGCCCTCCTTGCAGTCAAGGACTGAATTACGAGGACGCGGCTCAACGAGGTTGGACCGCAAGCATTTTAAAGGCGCAATCATTACTCACAGACAGTTTAAGGCTACAAACACATACACAATGGCTGCCGCTTTACGACTTGTGCAAAAGTTACTTCTCCAGTTGTTTTTTTCACCAGTTGTTGGTTTGCTCTTACTGCCGTTTTTCAAGTTATATTGTTTTGGTTTTATTTTATATTTAATTCTCAGGAAGAGAACGATATTGGAGAGTTTTTCTTGACGCTGGAGAAAGATCCTCAGCAGGAAGACTTCCTACAAGGACGTATGCAGGGAAATCCTTACAGGTTGGATGCGGTGTACTTATTAGTTTGTTTATTGTGCCGTGTACTGATTGGCTTGTTAGGTGTGCCGTGCAATGATTGCTTTGTCAGGTGCACTGTATACTGTTTGCTTTGTTATGTGTGCCGTGAATTGCTTGGCTTGTTTGGTGCACTGTACGTACGTGTGTACGTTGTATTCATATTGTCATTGCACAGCTGCAAGGTTATTTTGTCCATAAGTAATTATACATCCACCAAATCTAAAGTTTTCAAAATATCAACCACTTTTTTATATCGTGATTTTCATTGCATTTTCTATAGTTCTAATGAACCAGGACTGAATGCCTTGATGAGAGATGTGAAAAACAAGATCTGCACGGGTAGGTGCCTACATGCCACATCATTTTCAATAACTCTTTAATTTTCGAATTTTTCGAAAAACACAAACTTGCATTATTCTTTAATCTTGTTGTTTAGTTCTGTGTATATTCGGTTGTTTAGTTTTGTTTAAAAACTTGCGGTATCCAAGTTTACTTTCTTTCGCAGATTGTGAGCTGGTGGCATTACTTGAAGATGACAGTGGTATGGAGGTGAGTAAACGTATACGGCCAACCGAATACTTTGATATAATAAATCAGCCTTGCTCATCGCCGTCCTTGAAGTCAAGGACTGAATTACGAGGACGCGGCTCAACGAGGTCGGACCGCAAGAATTTTAAAGGCACACTCATTACTCACAGACAATTTAAGGTTACAAACACATACACAATGGCTGCCGCTTTACGGCCCATCTACGACCACGGAGCACAGCACCACAACCGGACAGAATAAGCTGGGAGTCAATTTTTGCTGAGGGAGGAAAACCGGAGTACCCGGAGAAAAACCCTCGGAGTCAGATTGAGATCGACAAATCTCAGCTCACGTGCGCAGCCCGAGAGTCGAACCCGGGTCGTAGAGGTGAGAGGCGCAAGTGATTACCACTACGCCAACGTGTGTGGGTTTATGGAGAAACCAATTTTATCTTCTTCGTTTAAAATGTGACAATTGTTCGCCAAGTAACTCAGTTGTAAGATCTTTTAAACCTTCGAACATAAAGTTTATGTCTACATGCGCTCTATTGTGTAATTTTGGTCAAAGGTGTTTAAGGAAGTGGGGAAGATGTCTTTGTGCGCTTTTGTAAATAGTGGTTGTGTTTATATAGTTGCACGCATCACCATTAATTGTTTTAAATTCTAGTTGCGTACCTAAAATTGTTAGGGTATGGGCCGAAGGGCAGAGCCTGGTAAAACCATGGAAAAATAATTATCTTTATGCTTCTTGTTTTTAGTTGCTAGTGAACAACAAAATCATTAGCCTTGATTTACCAGTCAAAGATGTGTACAAGAAGATGTGGTTACCCGAAGGAGAGGTTTGCCTCTTGTTTTTTTTGTTCGTTGTGTGACAGTAAGAAGCAGGCGTTACTGTATGTATAAGAAATCAACTGGCAGAAAAGAGCGTTATAAGAATGTATCATCCTTTACCAAGAGAAATATTTTAGAAAACAGCGTTTTCCATGTCTTGACTTCTTTTTCGCTTATGATGTTCTTAGGGTGAACCGATGAGAATCGTTTACCGAATGAGAGGTAAGTGTCCTTTGGCAATTCCCGTGTTTAAAAAAGGTTTTTTGTTTATCTTCTGTTTTATTCTTCGGATCCTCCTCAGGATTTGTAGAAGTATAATTAAAACGTACGTTGAAAATCAAAGGCGTTCATAATTTGGCTTTAGATACTTGAGTTATTTATGCCAACATTGCCTAAATAGTTAGTGCTATCTAAATCGAATGAACTTAAAATATTAATACCTTGAAACTTTTGTGCTTCGTTGGGTGAAGGTCTCCTTGGTGATGCTACTGAAGAATTCGTTGAAACGCTAGATTCAAACAAAGGTACGTTTTACTTCTTGTAACCTTGTTGAATTCTCCTAAACAAAAGAACTGAAGTGTTTTTGATTACCTCAAAAGAAGTAATTAACTTACAGTTAAATGTTGTACGTTACTTTTCTTCTGAATATATTCGGGCCTTCTACTGCAAGTGATTTCAGGTTGTATATACCTTATCACTATACTCCTAACATTCTGCTTTAACTAAGAGCTATTGCGCCAAAATTTTTGGACCCTGCATCGCTCAAACGAAAAACTTTCCTTTTCCAAGTTGTATATAGCGTGACATTCCCGTTATAGATATCATTATTATATATTATTTTATTATTGCTCATCGATACTAAAAGCTCGACTATTTGCTTTAACAGCTTTTAATTGTAATAGAAGTGTCGTCTGCTTGATAATTTTGTTACAGTTTCACTTTTAAATTTCAAGAGTTTTCGACCAAACTCTAAAATCCTTTAGCTAAATCCTTTACGAGCCTAGTGGCCCATGGAGCCGGCGCTTATCTCCGGTTTCTGTAGTGTTAAGCGGATG
>JAOEHV020105216.1:0-15253 GCA_025447995.2 Isaurus tuberculatus | reverse complement strand
CAGTTATAATCATTTGTATTTCAGTCCGCCATTATCGAACTTCAAAGGGGGTTCGTTCGAACCCTTCGAACCCCCCCTCCTACGCGCCTGGTAGTTATAGTTGTAGGTATAGCTGTAGGTATAGGTGTAGGTTAGTTATAGGTGTAGGTATAGGTTTATGTGTAGGTTTGGGTGTAGGTATATGTGTAGGTATAATTATATGTATGTATACTTGTGAGTTTAGATAACTAACAAGTGTTTTCTAATTTTGACAGGCATGGCTCGATTCACCAGAAACACATTTATAGATCAGGCGGAGTTCCTTCATGAGTCCCAGACATTCTTCTCATAAAGAATTAGCACTTGCTCGTGGCTTCATTTTAGAACTTGTTACAGACGATATCTGGCATGAATGAATCGAAGGTTTCTGGAAAGCTACTCTGCCTACCCTTCTTAGTTCTACTAGACAAAGATCTAATCCGTAGCCTTACCTTCACCTTTAACTATTTGGGAAACGGGACATTTGCTTTCTTGAATGTAGAGTTCGGTGGCTGACTTTGCTCGAACACATAGACTAAATTTCTTATCCTTCGAATTTAAGACCTGTCTTTCATTTATCGCCCTTCATGTGCTTGAAAACCTTGTTTATTTAATAGAAGCAATTACATATAAAAAGTAGTAAATAATATAGATATTACAGAACTATAAAGGCATTAAGAAAAAATATAATTAAAGTAAAAGTATTGTACATAGTATATAATTAGACGTACAAACATACTACTTAAAAGACTGAAGAGGACCAACGCAAGTGCTCATTTACTGAAGTTTTTTTAGCGGTTTTCACTGCACAACTGAAACTTCCTGAATGAAGTTTTTTTGACGATGTGATATACATGTTTCAAGTTTGCTTCTTACACATCATTGTTATGGTCCCCCGTAGAGTCGTCGGAAAAGTCTTTACTCTAGAAGTAGCTTGAGTGGTCCTAGTAAAATAAAACTTTAATATATGACTATTGATAAAATAACTCTATACGAAAAATTGTTATCCCGACACGTAAAAAGGACGTTAATATAAATGGTAACACCTTCGCCACGTATTTTTTTGATATTTATCTTTGCAAATAAGAAATTTTTTATAAACTTCTTTTTTTTCCATTTAACTCATCTCCCTCTAGGTGAGGATTCTTATGAGTGTGTGCCGTTGTGCAGGTGCATGGTTTAAAAAAATTCGATAAGTTAGGTGCTTGTACGGTGCTTAAAGAGTGTTTCGTGTCCGTTAGCCAACTTCGAGGTAGTTCCGATTAAGGCGCCACAGGATTTAAGAAGAAACTCCTTTTGGCAAAAACCAAAAAAAATGTCTCAACTTTTCTTGACTTTATTCCATCGGATTCAACCAGGCTGTGTTTTATTTTGGGCGTGCATTAATTGGAAAAGCATCCTTTAACAAGATTTAAAGGGTTGGAAGCACCTCAACCGAAAATCATTGAAACGTTTTCCGTCGGACTTTGGAACCAAATAAAACCAAACGGCCAGTTTGTATCCAACAGAAAAAGACCTTAATATTGTGTGATTTAACTTACTAATGCTAATCGCTGATTAAAAAGACTATTAACCTCAAATTTACCCGGATGTTTATTTTTATGGGTTTCGAGTTGACAAATGTTGGTAAAAAGGAGGAACGGGGATCGAGGAGTGTGACGTATGAAAAAAACATATCCGGACGAGGGTAGGGAAATGAACAAGGGAGATGATAAGGTAATAGATATTTTCCACCATAAATGTTTGAGAGGAATTCTGAAGATTAATTGGCAAGACCACATCAGCAATGAAGAGGTGCTTAGAAGAGCAATAAAATGGAGCCACTTAACAGAGAAGTTAAAAAACAGAGATGGAAGATGATTCAGGTCACGTGTTGAGGCAAGATCGGGAGAGTGATTGCAATTACCTGGGCACCAGAAGGACGAAGAAAGTGAGGAAGGCCAAAGACCACATGGAGAAGGACGGTAGAGCAAGAGAGAGGCAAGATAGGGTGGAAGTCATGGAATGAGGCGCGAGTCAAAGCGGCGGAAGAACCTTTTGATGGCCCTATGTGCCACTTAGGCATAAAAAGGATATGATGATCATGAAGATGATGATGATGATGATGGTGATGATGATGATGATGATGATGATAATGAAAGTTCAACCCTGCAATTCGTCCAACCTCAGTTGCAGGGCTTTTCCTTTGTCTTGGCGAATGGGATTGGAACAAAGTAGAGAGAAGAAGCTAAGTACGTACCTTGGTTGAACATTGCAACATCGATGTGCAGGGGCGGATAAATTTTTGAAAATTTGAGTTTCTTTAAAATGACAATTTCCAGCATTTTGAGACAAATTTCGTACTCATTTAAGAATAATTTCTTGCTCTTAAACTTTATTCAAATAAAGAGTTTTAAAAATAAATAGAATACGTGGTATTTTTGTTAAAAAAAAAATCCCAAAAGGGGAGGGGGGCACAGGCCCCCTAGGCCCCCCCTTTGGATCTGCTACTGATGTGACTTATTAACTACTAAAATTTTTATCTTTAATTCAGTTCTAGATTTGTAATAGGTTTAGCTCTACTAATTTATGTTTAATAGTTTAAGGAAACAATCGAATTTTTTTAAAAAATAAATGTGAAAACTTCTATGGTTCTGATGTGAAAGTTCAATCAATTTTGACAAAAAATCCTGCTTTTAATAATGCTTGTTTGATAAAAGAATATATATCATAAACTCTTCTGTCTCTCTTATTCTTTCCACTCTTTATTTTAAGGCATTGACGTTTCTTAAAGTATTAAAAAGAATCCATTTCGTCTTGCTTCATGGAAGTTTATGTATAGCTTCTGATTCCATTCTGATTCCAATCAAGAACGAGCACGCACCATCAGTGATAAGTGAAATTCTTTGGCCATATAATAAATCCTTTATTGAACCAGCTTGTTTGGTCAAGGTGGCTGAATATTGGCCTCGTTAACGCAAAAAAAAAAAGAACTTGGCCAATATCCAGCCATCTTGACCTCACGCTTGTTCAATAGGGACTTTAAGTAATGAGGACGGTAACGCCGACGGTGACGGCAAGAAAACAATAGTAAATACAACTAGGGGCCATGTAAAATTTACTTTTATACGAGGCCGGAGCAGAAAGGCACGGGGCACACACTTTTTCTGAACAACATCGAAGTGGGACATAAAGATTTTTTGCTTAATGTGTTTGAGGCGGAGCACGTGCATTTTTTGGCAAAGGGGGTTAAATCTCTTTGGTGAGCTCATTCCTTCTTATAATGACCCAGCCTCAATCTACACAATGTCAGTGTACAGATTCCGGTCAGGTTGAATAGCATTTTAATAGCATTTAGTTACAAAACAGCTTTATCCAAAATTCTGAATGTGGCGGGGCAGAAACATTTCTTGAGTGTAGCTCAGGCGGGGCCAAAGGTTTTTTATCGTATTAACTGAAGCGGGGCAGACACTTTTTTTTTAATTTCAAAATGATTTTGCTCGGGCTCGAGGGTACAATAAATTTTGCACCGCCTCTAACTGCACGTTGGAATTCGAATGCATCGAGCTGAGCACCTGCACGTAGTTGTCGGTAAAAACAGAACGTGAAAAGACCTAATTTGGAGTTCTGGGGACGACGAGGACCAGAGGACGTGATAACAAAAATATTCTCAGTATTTGCTTACCTTCAAGGAGGAACTTTTAGTCGTTTTCGTTTCACAATGTTTAAGCTGGAGAAAATAAAACTCTAATGATCTACACAAAAAAGTAAAGAGCAAATAAAGAATATATTTTTTCTGAGTCGTCGTCGTTTGCGTTGCCCTTATCGTTGCTTAAAGTCCCTAATAACGGACGCATATATACTCACGATCACATCGTGCTGCTGTTCATGAACACTTTTCCTTAAGGACACGTGAAAAACTAGTTTCTGTTTTTTAGAAATCATGAAAATTGATAAAAAGGCAAATTGGTTATCGGAGAATGGCATGGTGTAACGCCACTAAATTTATTAACTCGCAAAAAATGTACTAATAACACAAAATGTAATGACCTAATTATGGCACAAAATATAATAGTAAACACAAAATGTTAAAACTTTTGACGCAAAATTTAATAAAGTTCGGTAACGCGAAACATAATAACACCATAAGTTATAACACAAAATGTAGTAAGTTTACAGTGGTAAATTTTCTTTCTATCCATCTCATAATTCTTAATTGAATATACTGATTTTCCTATTATAAAATCAGCGACTATCTTAAACGACCTAACAAACGCCCAGGGCTTCCATTAAGTTTCAGGGGTTAAGTGAGGAGCGTTTAAGAGCCCAGCAGTGTTTGGGGCATTTGTTTTCATAACTGTAACAAGTTGAGCAAAACTAACTTGTGCTTCATTTAAAATAAAAATAGAGCGTTTGCTGCAACAGGAACTGATTCTCTTACTGCTTATGTTTGCGAAAAACGAAAACGTGCAGCGAATCTTGTTTTTCCCGGATGCTACGATTGAGGTTGAGCGCGCTAGTTGCATCCCTTAGATCTTTAAGTATCTAACTAAAGAATATTTCCGGTTTAGCGCTAATTGCTTTTCACTAGTAACTGGTAGTAGTTTACATGGATGCGCCTATTAGACATGGTGAGTTGTTAATTTAGGGGCTTCTAAAACAAATTTAACTTGAGACGGCGTTTGTTTAAGTATTGGTGTTTGTTTTTTATACAATGTAAACACGTAAAAAGCAACGTCCTTGTACGATTTCAGTCGATAAAAACAGAGAAGCTTAGCCCCCTTAGGCCTGAGTGATTTTCCTTTTTTTAAAACCTAAATACACATCTGAGATTAGCCTTTTTATGCATACAAAGACAATAGTTTAATATGATTATTTTTGGGTCTAATGAAGGCTAGCCCTTAAGGCTTACTTGTGCGTTTATTGCTTCAATTACGCTACCCGATAATTTTAGTAAACTCAGTGTAAAGAATTTAGGCGCAAGTTATGGTATGAACATAAATTAAATTTATCATTATAAGCATTGTTAATAAATATTGTGTTATACACAACATTTTTCGTTAGCGAATTTTACTACATTTCGCCTAAAATATTATTACTCTGTACGTTAGTTTTATTACAAGGTTATTACTTATTGTGTACGTTGCTATAATATATTATGCAAGTTATTACATTTTCACAGAATCTCCTTTCCATTATCTAGCCAATCAGAAACAAGGAACTTTTTATGTGGGATGTTACACACAAAAGGTTGTCGGTCAGATGAGACAAACGTGATGATATGCACGAGACACGTAGTGTAGATAAATGGTGTTAGTATTTATAGAAATAATCTACATTCGCTAGTGTTACTCATAAATGCAATGTTCACATAGTTTTTAAAACAATACGAAAAGTTTCGTTTTTTGTGGAAACACAATTAGTGTTGATTTCTTTGTTGCAAAATGAGCCTGCGATTTCTCATTCTCGAACTAACAAAATGGCGGATGATTGGTTACGCTTTGGCGTAAAGTTGGGTACAAATAAATTTCTGGTCAGACTTTAGTCTCTCTGTTAAAGGCAACTTTTTCCTCTTTACTATACGTTCAACACGTAAAAAATTTCAGTGGGTTTATCCTTAACAATCACGATTAGACAAAAGAGACACCGCGCAGCACATCGTACTTCGAAGAAATTTCAAACGATAACATTGTAATCTTTGAGCTATGGCTAACCAAGCAGATGACAGTTTGGTGAAAGAAGGACGTGGAGAAAGTATTAACATTGCCAGGCAAATTTACTGTGAGGAAGCGTTTGATGAGGCTTTTTCGTCTTGCAAATCTACAGAAGATGAACAAACGTTACTTCAGAAAGTTGCGAAACGACTTTGCAAACCGGATTGTTCTGTGACTTGTTTTCTTTATTCCATTTTTCCAATTTTGAACTGGCTTCCAAAGTACAAGATTAAGAAGGATTTAATACCGGATATCACTGGGGGATTCACCGTTCTGATAATGCACATACCCCAAGGTAAGTCTTTTATCACAACTTATTTACTATAATTATGTTTTTGCAACATTAGGTACAGCAATTTTCCTTCCTCACTTTTAACGTATTTCCTTCCAGTAACAGATTTATTGGAGCACGCAGTATCACTGTAGTATTATATATGTGCAATTGGTGTGCAAGATAAAAAAAACAATTATTTATATTTGACTTTAGTAATGTTCTGGGTCTTGATTTTTTGTTTAACTGATCACAAGTTTAAGGCTCACTAAGCACTTTGATACAAATAGGAAATATTACTTGCCATGCAATCACAGTAAAATGATTTCTTGCAGTTTTTTTCATTCCTTTAAAGGAGCTCACATGACTGAAATTTTTTTTGCCATTTGAAAAGTCATACATCATACCTGTCAACTCTCACGCAATTTTGCATGAGACTCACGCTTCAGCAAGGAAAATCACGCACTCACGCTTATCATTGCTATTCTCACGCAAATGTATACACAATATGTTAAATTTAATAACTTTATCCCAAATAAATTATTTTCATAACAATAACTGAACTCCATCTACGAGTTCAAAGGCTAATGCAGTGCAGTATCCTAGAACCAGTCTATGATGTAAACGGAGTAGCGATTGGCTGAACAGGTTGCTAACCAACCAATTAAATTGGCTTTTATTTCTTGCTTTCAATGTTAATGCCATTTTTACACCTTCCACCAGGGTTTCACCCTGAAACGGACTGGGCCCCTGGACCCTGGCTATTTATTAGATCTCACTCATTGGAGCATTTAAGGGTTGACAGCTATCATATGTGTGCAAAATTTTGTGTTTGCCTTAGAAGTAGTTGAGTGGTATGTTTTTTTATAATTATATCTCTGAAAATACTTCACTCATTGACAGTTCATTATATTTCCCAGGTCTTGCATACGCTCTGTTAGCTGCTGTACCAGCCGTCTCAGGGCTTTATACTGCTGTTGTACCACTCATTTTGTACATGGTTATGGGAACTTCAAGGCATATATCTTTGGGTATGTAGTCTGACATCATATTAACACACATATGTCACACCACATCATCATATCATCATAACATGTCTCATCATGGAACACCATTTCATCGTACCAAATCACCCAAAGTTACTCATCACCATCACACCAAGTAACACCATTTTACAACACATTGTCATACGGAGTCACAGTATGTGGTTAATCCACATCATAATACCAAGATACCAGACCTCGTGATACCATTTCCACTCACCTCGTGACAAATCAGATCTCCTCTTTCCTCCAAATGAATACAGCAGAAGACTTTGGCATCGGGGAAAGAACTTGTGGTTTGAAGTTCTTGACTCGATTTCGCTGTAAAAAAAAGAGTTACAAGCTAAGAATAGCATGATCAGCGACAAAATAAAATGTCATAAATGAAAATGACAATAAATATATGCATCTGTAGCTTGATAGCAAGGCACAGATCACACAGAATTGCTGAAAGTTTCTCGGTCTTAGAGGCTGCTTTGCTTTTCTCACTGGGGATCAGGCCCGGGATGTGACCAACAGTCACGAGCTCTAAAAATAGAAAATTTGGACCTCCATTGCTTGGCAGGCAGTCACTAAGCTGTTGCTGTCTGCACATGACAAAGAATTGTGCTGGGCTGAGGGTAGACTGGCAGTTGGTTACCCTTACTCGATTTTAAAGATGTTAATTCAAACCCTTGACCATATCAATAGTCTCATCATGTTTCACCACGTCATTAGTTTCTACACTACTGCATTATAATGTTTAGACATGATCTTTGTCATTTTGTACAGAATTTATTGAGTTTTATTTAGGAAGCCTAAAAAGAATTCAAACTTCAACTGCATTTAACCCATGACCTCTGAGATTTTAATGTATGTAATTTGTCCCTAAGAAATCTAATAAAAGTTAGGGGTCCATTAACATAATGTTTTTTTTTGTGCAAAGGTACATTTGCTGTTGTTTGTTTAATGGTTGGTGAAGTTGTTGAAAGGGAAATGAATAGAAACACACTAGGACAAAGTGCTTCCCAGGTGCCAACTGTGAAACCTAATATGACTGTTTCATCCTCCCTGAATGGATCAATACTGGATAGCCTTGTTACACAAACACAGTCGAATCTTACTTTTTCAAAGGAAGATATTCAGCGAATAGCAATTGCTGTATCATTGAGTTTATTGGTTGGAATAATTCAGGTATGTTTTGTTGTTTTCTGGCAATGCTGGAAATGTTTTAATGGATACAGAAATAATGCTTGTGATACAGAAAAAACACAAGTGAATAGAACAAAGAACAGTGCAATGTCCATAATTTTTTAGGTTTTTGATATTACCCTGTCTGAAGCAAAGCACAAACCAAAATGCAATGCTTAGGGAATGTGTCTTACAGTGCCGCTGGTGGGACAGGTATCATGCCTTGCAAGGTACGCGAAACAAGATACAAGGGCCTTGCGAGGTGAGAGGCACTTTAAGAAGTTCAAATAATGCTGCCTCGAATTAGTTGAAAGTAAATGTTGCACATATGTACAAGTAGCTGTAGCTGCAATTAAACTTGCAGCCACTAATATGGGCACTACGTTTTTGTTGTTAGTGGGATTACCCCTTAAGCTGATATCGATGTTACATGAGGCTATATTTTGTGCAACTTGTCTCGTAACACCATTGCGAGACGAGTTGCATGAGCCATTGCAGTGTGTAATACCCCTTGCAATGGCTAAAATCATTGCAAGACAAGTTATGGACATCGTTGCTGAAAGTAAAATCCAGTTCTGCTTTTGGCAATGATTTTAGTTAATTAGGAATTTCACGTTGCAGGAGCCATTGCGTTGTGTAACATGGCTTGCAATGGCTGGTGCATCTTGTCTCGCAATGGCATTGCGAGGCCAGTTGTATGAAAAATTGCCTCTTGTAACATCAGCTTAAATCTACCATAATAAATTAATATGAGCCTGATGTTAGCAGATGTTGACAACTGTATTGGTTGTTTGGGCCTTGTCAGCATGGCATAGCTAACAATCAGACTAAGGTTTCAACACAAGGATGTTTTGTACAGTCATGTTTTAGTTTACCTGCAAGTTCGTGCTACAAAGTTTACAAAAAGTGAAACTTTTTTGTTAATTTTTAAAAACTTTGATCGGAATTGCTTGTAATGAATAAATTTAGTTTTACTCTGAAAACTTTCAAAAAAAGACAGATGTGCAAAAGTGCAAAGAAAACAAAGGTGTGAAATAGTATGATTTTTGCACCCTTACACTGTTTCCCTGTTGCCAAGCTTTACTTTAAAATGCCCTTTAGCATGATTTAAAAGGTAATAATTGATATTACAGTGTTCCAAATTTAGGGTTGCCCATTTGCCAGTGTCAAGAGACCTTTTTTGAAAGGGCAAGCCAAATTATTTTATGGCATTGCTTGCAACCTGGGACAACCTTATTAATTTTATGTGCTGTGAAGTTAAAACTTGTTAAGTTAAAACAATCTGAAAACTTCAGATGCAAAAATCCACTGAGCCTGATCATCTTAATTACTAAAGTGGGAATGGAAAATACCAATACTTCTGCACATGCTCATGGCAAAAAGAAATGAGTCAATAATTGCCCTCTTGAGTCTACTCATGATTTAAACAGCTGCCCAAAGTAGTCAACGTACTTTCTGAATAAATATAATATGTGGACAATTAAGGTTATGGTATGTACTTTCAGACAGGCAATTTTTTCAAAATTTTGGTTTTAGGGCTAAAGTAATGAAGAAATTGTGATCTTCAAGTTAAAAAAAGTTAGGGGAAAAAAAGAAGTATTGGCGGAGAAACAGCGAATTTTCTTTCAGACGGAAGTAAAAGTACCCCATTTGATTGACAGGTTAACGACAGAAAATGTGATGAACCGAGATGACATTCGACATGCCTTGTCTTTTTGTAACATTTCTCATTATTTCAAACCGCTCACAGCCATAATCATTCTTTCTCTGTGTCTGCAATTTTTTTTTCTCAAAAAACTTTTTTTTGAGCGGTTGCACGGTCTATAGACTTATTTTAAAACCCTAATTCGAAAAAGCGCCATAAGTACTTTTCTCTGCAATTGAATATGAAAAAAAAACTTTTGAAAGGCAAATTTGACGCTCATTTTTAGAGAACGCAAAAAATCTAAAAATTCCTTTTAATTCAAAATTTTTAAGTATAGTTCGAAAACCAGCTCTATAAGCTTTAATTTGATATTTGGGTTTAGGTATCTACGGTTTAAAACAGACACGCTGTATCATTTTGACGCAAAACACCCCTGAAGGTATACCGTAACCTTGATATAGATCCATATTATATTTATAGAAACTGACATGTTTCGGCATGCCTCATGCCTTCATCAGAATAATGAGTTCAAGTATTGCACATAGCATATAAATGGAAAATGAAAGAATAGAATATGTTAATTAAGGAATGTAATACAATGGATGATTAAAGTGATAGTTTTAGGTTGACATGTATTAGTTGTTGGTTGAGTGAGGGCTTTTCCCGTAGGATATGAATATAGCCTCTTTAATTTTTAGTTGTGAGAACCTTAAATTAGGAAGTCAAACTTTCTTGCCCTTTGGTCAACCTTGAGAGAATCCTTAAGTTTTGACACAGCATGCATGGTAATTAATGCTTTTCTATTGTCAGCCATTGTATTGAGAGTTAAAATATCAACTCACTATATAATGTTGTAAATATGATTCTGTTTATCTTATAGTTGACATTGGGTGTACTAAGACTTGGTGTTGTGGCAGTGTATTTGTCTGATCCACTGGTCAGTGGTTTCACAACTGGTGCAGCTGTGTTAGTCTTTACAAGTCAGATCAAACACATCTTTGGTATTGCTGTACCAAGGTATTCAGGAGTGTTCTCACTTATTAAGGTGTGTATGAAATAAGAAAAGATATGTAGATTGAAGTTAGAATGTTTTTTACTCATCTTAAATATGATATCTTTTGTGTTGGAACATTTGATTGAAAACATTTGTGTGGATTGAAAAGGGATGCATGAATTAAGGAAAATTTTTTAACCATATTAGACATTGGACTTTTTTTCAACTGGCCTACAGGTATAATTATCTTCAATCAAAACTTTTAAAAAAGGGACAAGAAATTGTAAACTTTCTTTCAGGCAGTGGGTTTGGAACAGAAGGCAAAACGATAGCTTTTCTTTATTTAAAATTTTTTTTATGAATGAATGAAAAGACATAAACATTGTTCTTCGGAAAGCTTCATCATTCATCAATTAAGACACAAATACTGTATGCTTGGCTATTTGTTGAACAGTTTTACTCATGTAATAAAAAAGGCTAAAATATTATGAACTACAGTAAATGGTTAAAAACTCAAACATTTTCGACTAAAAGTCATCTTCATCTCCTGAAGATGACTTTTAGTTGAAAACGTTTGATCAGTTTTTAACCAACATAATATTTTAGCTTTTTTTATTACAATTTACATTTTACATTTTTAAGCAATTTCAATGACAGATTCACTCATCTTAAACTTGTTATGGTTTTGTTGTATTTGTATCCCAAAGATAGAATTACATTTGTACAAAGTAATCAGTTCAGCTGTCATTAGAGCACTCCAGAATAAGGCACCATAATTAAAACTTTGAAACATCACAAATTTTTTCATTTGTAAGACCACTTTTGATTGGTCTGATTCTGTTCAACATTTTCCACAATGTTGCCTAGAATGAACATGTCATTCTCATTGAATATACAGGCAATGCATTGATCGTGTCCCAACATTTTTTCCCAAACTCATTCAGAGAATTTAGCAGTTGTGGGAAACATTTTTGGATATATGTTAATCCTTGTATAATGGAATTTACATTCTGTAAAATTAACAATATTTTTTTTTATTACAGGGATACATTTTTCTATTCAAAAACATTGCTACATCTAATGTTGCAGCAATAATAACTGGGGTGTTAGCAATCTTGCTACTTCTCCTGGCCAAATACCTGGACAATAGGTTTAAAAAATTCCTGAAGTTTCCAATACCAGCTGAACTCCTAGTTGTAAGTTTTGTTTATCACTCTGTAACATCTTACATCTTGTCAACATCAACATTTTCATCATAACATCACAGGTATCATTACTAACATCATTGCCATAATTGTTATCATTGTCAATGTTACATTTTTAATGGTGGCGTAGTTGGCACAGTTGGTAAGATCTCTGACTTCCAACCAAAAGGTCCCAGGTTCGATCAGGCTATACTGTAGATAACACAGGACATGATATATATTCAAGAGTGATATATATTCTCAATTGAGCAATACACTGACTGAATGTAGCTAATAGTATTCTGAACTCAAATCATTGAACTGAATTGCACGTGTTCTTGGGGGCAATCAATCGATTCCCCACTAAGAGTAATTGTGAATCACGCAACAGTGGCGATCACCTTAAGGTTCTGCTGAAATTTGAACATTTCTTTTTTGCCTTAGCTTTCCAACCTTTTGAGATCAGCAAATGACTACCAGCTTTGGCTGGGTGCTACAGTAACCTGCATTGGGTTAGTGTGTTGTCCAGGGGGAGTCAAAGATTATCATCCACTTAACATTACAGAAACAAGAGATAAATACCAGCCTTTGAGCCACTAAGGCTCGTAAAAGGATTTAGCCTTTTACCATGTTAACCACTATGATTACTGTTTTTCCCATGATCTTCATTACAAACAGTATCATCATTGTCATCACTACATACAATCATCATCATTATCATCACTGCTGTCTTCCTCCCGTTACTCTTTATCATAAACAATTAAATTTTACTAATACTTGTACCATCATCCTTATCAACATTATAATTTTCATCATCATCATTTCAGTTTTTACCATGATCATTATTATTTTAAGTATCGGGAATTGATAGTGATCTTTATTCTCTTCATAACGTTTTTCAGTACCTTTAGCTTTTATTGTTTAACTATTGTTTACCATGATGCTGTCTTTGTCTTGATACCATAATCGTTATCATCACCATAATTTTTAAAGCACTCATCACTATCGATTTTTATCATTGCCACCCGTTTATCCCAGTTGGTAAGGGTGCCAGTCTCTTGAGTGGGAGAGTTGGGTTTGATTCCTGGCCGAATATCACAGGGTCTTAAAATAACTGAGAAGGTGCTGTCTTTGTTCTAACATCTGCAAATGGTTAGACCTTCATGTCTTCTCAGATAAGGACATCAAGACTCCTGACACTCAACTTGGAGACTTAAATGAATCCATAAAAGAGCAGAGTAGTGATCACGGTGTTGTGGTCTGTCTGTTTCACTGAGGGCGTCTCTTAACACTTGAAATATATAATTATGAGCCTCTGCAGAGGACAATCTAAGACCCTCTACTGTTGAACCCTGCGTATTAACTTAATTGGAATGTGAAAAGCCCTATGGTGGAGTTTTCACAATAACATTTAAATTGAAATTTAAATCGAAATAGCATTTTTGTCACCCAAGCCATCAAACTTTCCATTACTACTCAGTTTTAGTGTTAATGATTAAATGTTGTCATTATTGTTGACAATAACTTGCAATTCAGTGTATGCATGTTGAGCTGGTTCTAATGTTGAACTGTTTCCCAGTTTTGTCAATTCCTTCCAGGGAAGTCCATCTGATGTTTGCTTTTTCTAATCAATTCAAATCATTTGATATTGGTAGGTTATCTTAGGGACAAGTATATCGTATGGAGCAAGTTTAAATAGTCGTTTTCAACTACGTATCATCAATGATATACCAAAAGGGTGAGTTGAAGTGTAACAGCTCTAGTATGCACTCTAATTTGTTATCTACTCGTGATAGTTAGTTTCCTTATCCTTAATAAGGGTGTTCCAGAATACTTAGACAAAGTGAATCAGACTAATACTTGTTGAATATTTAAAAATTAAAAAAACATTAAAGTGCGTCGGTGGATAGGTAAAACATGTAACTAAATCAGATATAGGTTGAAATGTTTTATCTTCGCTGTATAGAAAAGTAGGAAGCTTACGTTCAGAATTTCAAGTTCGTATTAGCCGCACAAACATACTAGTTAGTCAATAACTTGTAGCCACTAATATGGGCACTAAGGCCATGTTGGTAGTGGGCATTACCCCTGAAATATACCATAAACTAGAAGTAATCATAGATTAGTGAAATGCGTTCGACATGGTTGTCAGCTCTGCTACTGTCTGGTCGCGGTCTAGACCCAAATCGAAAGGTGCTGGTGATTGTACTGATTACTGGATGCCGAATTCTTTATAATCTTTTGTCTGTGTTATCCGTGAAGCAACTCAATGGTAATAGGTCTCGGTGAGGTTAACAAGTGCCGCCAATGTTCTCCTCATAAATGCTGAGTAATGCCTACCGTCAAACTATAGGCTCTGCCACTGAAGTCGCATGTCACACGTCCCCGTCATCGTAGCCCCTGGGAATGCTTCGGCAGCCGATTGACAGCGGCGAGAGGCGAGTGTCCGGCGCCTCCAAATAACCGGAAACTGTGTGCTAAGGGAAGGAAAACCCGTACAGAAAACCACTGGCCCTCCAGGTTGGGGGTTGGGCGATGGGCCAATCACCCATCCCCGAAAAAATAGACTGATTACAGAAACCCAAGCGTTTAGAGCATTTAGTTCAGAATCCTGTGTTGCCTGCGATGCTCCACTAGATTCCTATCTGAGGTGGGAAAATGAGCATAGCATGACAAGTACTAGTGAAAGCCATGAGGAAGCAAGTACTTTGATAAGCAGGGGACAAAGGCGTTCGCGTAACGTGTCAACCCAAAACATGTTAAGTGCAAAGAAGAGGAGGAGGATAGGTCGCTGGAATGTTCGTACATTGAATGAAGTTGGAAGAACTGCAGTACTAACTGCGGAAATGCGGAAATATAAATTGAGCATACTTGGTGTCAGTGAACTCCGATGGATTGGTCATGGAAGGCTAAGAACAACAACAGGCGAAACCATCCTGTTCTCTGGAAGTGAAGAAAGGCATGAGAGAGGTGTGGCATTGATCTTGGACAAAGGACTGGAGAATTGTTTAATGGAATGGGAACCTGTGAGTGAAAGAATAATCCAAGCAAGATTTTATGGAAAGCAGCTGAATACTACCATAATTCAAATATATGCGCCAACAAACGAAGCAGATCCAGAAGAAAAAGAAGAGTTTTATGAACAATTGAGCAAAATTACCGAGAAAATACCAAGGCAAGACATACTCATTGTTATAGGTGACGCAAATGCCAAGGTTGGCCGAGACAACGTTGG
>JAOEHV020105105.1:0-15256 GCA_025447995.2 Isaurus tuberculatus | reverse complement strand
GACAGATAATAGATACAGAAATGCTAATAGATGAAAAGCCATTGGTTAAAATTAATAATAATCAGATGAATGAAAATAATATTATATATTAACTTCAAAAAATTTTCAAACATCCATAAAGTTCAATACAATTCAAGTTTCTCTAAAAATAATATTATATATTAACTTCAAAAATAATATATAATAATATTATATATTAAGTTAACTTCAAAAAATTTTCAAACATCCATCAAGTTCAATACAATTCAAGTTTCTCTAAAAAAAGCTTCCTCTTTCCCCACCCCTATTCCGATCTACTTTTTCCTCTCTTAAACCTCATTGAAAAATCTGAAAATATTTATAAGTTCTTTTCATTTACCGATCTATGACCCTATGATGGCTAAGGAAGTTTCCAAATATTCACTGCGATAGGATCCAAAATGTCTCGAAATTTGACAAAACTGACGCAACTGCTCATGCGCCCTTAAAATTGTGTTCACAAAGACAAAAATGAAAAAAAAAATTCATTTACTTTTTTGTGGTGTTAGAAGATTGCATTGAGAAAAGTTCAGTAATGTCAAACAATTGAGTCCGTTTTTTAAATTCCTGATTTGGAAAATGTCCATTACAAATCGATAGACAAAACAACAACAAAATATGATCTCGGAATTCTCAGCTTGGCTAGTTGTAAATCGACCACCCAATTCGAACCTTATCAAAAACATTCTGTTCACTTTTCATGTTGCAAAAGTGAGTAGTGATTAATTACAAATGATAAGGCTCACTTGACTTTTCCCACACTAAACAGTCAATTTTGTGGTGAAACAAATTTTGATTGATAACCAAAATACCTCAGTTGATTCGCAGTTCAGTTATTATAAACTGTAAGATCATCAACCAAACAGATTTCTTGTTGGGAAAATTTGAAAGCTAGTCTTGTAAAATAAACTTTGAATTCAAATTCTACTTTGAAAAATAAATTGTGTTGTGCTCTCTGCCTAGGGCCTCAACGAGCCGAACAAGCAATAAAATGATGTCAGAAAACATGTCTTGCGGAAATTCTTATTGACTTTTTGTCGTCGCAAACTGAAAGAATGATCATAAAGTTCTTTTTTTTGCTCTGCACTGCAACTTCCTTAATCTAGCGAGCGACAATTTAGCTAAAAAATCCACTTCAGTTGGTTTCTTTGTTTTAGACCGACTTCTTGTTACCCATAGCAGACAAAGGCGACTTTGCATTGTTTAACGGCAGTACATACTCTTGAAACACACTTGTCACTTGAAGAAAGTAATTATCGATTAATATATCCAACCTGACCCCGTGCATCTTAAATTAAAGTTAAAGATAGAGATAAGTTGCACTAGTTCGATCTGTAACAACAAATAAAAGTCAAAAAACTGCATTCGAAACTCTTTATATATTTATTTGCAAAGGTATATAACTCGGTTTACAAGTTGTTACCCACAATATACATAACATACTATAAGCGCCTTATACAGATCAAATATTTAAAAGACTATATAACTTCTATAACAAATAATCATTTATATTTTTGTTAACAAATTATACAACTTATAAGAATGGAAAAGCGATATTTGCAAAAATTAAAAAGCGTGTTAAATAAAGTTTTTAGAATTAAGATGATATAAAAATGAATAAAAAGACCTAAAATGGATTAGAGAAGAGATTAATAGTCGGATTTTGGGCAACAAGGTGGATGTGAAAAAAAGCCAGGAAAATATCTTGTCGAATATTAAAAAAAAAACAAAAAAAACAAAAAGAGCAACTATACGAAGTGAGTGTGTTTGAGAGAAGGTAAAACAACTCTAATGATATTTAAAATGATTAAACTATTGCAGATAATTACTTAACTTTAAGTTATCTGTAGTTTAAGTAATTGAAACAACACAAGGCTTAGGATCTTCATTTTGAATCGGTAAAAGACACTGTTTTTTTTAGCATTAGCTTTTCATTTGAGCAACGGCAGGTACACGCAAATGGAAACGATACTCGAAACGCCGCTCTTTGCACTACAACTTGTATAAAAATATATACGACTTGTTCATACTTTTCAACACAATTTAAACTTTCAGTTTGTTTTTTAAAAAACTCTTTACGGCAACAAAATAACAGGAAAACAAACACTATAAAAGAATACAAAAAATAATAATAAAAGTAAAAACAGAAACTGAAAGACAAGCAAGCTCACTGAGTAAAACACGTGCACAGCAGTGATTGTGAGACCAATTGACAGAGACGAGTTAAACTAATACGATAATACTTTAGGTTGCGTGCTTTCTATACCAGTACGTGAATTTATTTTAAAATGCTTTCAATGTGTAGAGTGTTTTAAATGTTTTGTTATCTTGTTTATACCACTCCTCATTTGCGTTTTTACTTTCTCTACGTACCACAGGTGTACTGCAACCCGGTTGATCTAGAATTTAAAAAAAAAAATTGAGCAGGAGGGACCAAACATATCAGTTTTTGAGAAGATGATACAGCCGCCGAAGACACAAGTTTTTAGAAGGGTGTTTCCCTGCATGCAAAATAATTTAAAAGGGACTTTAAGCAACGACAACAGCGACGCCAACGACGACGGCTTAGGAAAAATATATTCTTTATTTGCTCTTTACTTTTTTGTGTAAATCAGTAGTGTTTTATTTTCTCCTTCTTAAACGTTGTGAAATAAAAACGACTAAAAGTTCCTCCTTGAAGGTAATCAAATGCTGAGAATATTTTTGTTATCATGTCCCCAGAACTCCAAAATAGGTCTTTTCACGTTCAGTTTTACCGACAACTACGTGCAGGTGCTCAGCTCGATGCATTCCAACGTGCAGTTATTGTCAGTTACTATTGTTTTCTTACCGTCGCCGTCGGCATTGCCGTCCTTATTGCTTACAGTCCCTAATAGTTTATAAGGATCCCTCAAACGATGCAATGCATGGAACAAGTGCTGATAGTGTGAAGAGCACGGGACCGAAGAGGCAGGCTGGTGGAGCTTGCCAGCGCCTACGTTTATGGAATGGAATGGAACGAATGGCATGGGATGAACAGGTTTAAGTCAGGTACGTCAAGTCAAAAGTCAAGTAAGTTCTTCAAGAAAAACTACTCAAGAATTTGTGAAAATAATCCTCCTACCCAAAAGGAGGGGAACCTGCACTGTCTCTCATGACCTTTGCCGACCTCGCGTACAGGAATCTTTGCTGTGGGATCCATCATAAATTTGATAACAGACGAAACCAAAGAAAAGGTACTGAGGAGCTGAAACCGTTCAGCGGTTTGTATAGTCTTGTTCGTACGTGAGCACATTCATGACGTACACCTACCTTGAACAGTTAGTAAAAGAGTAATGCTTGTGGAACTTTTTTAGTGTGGCTGGACTAATAATTACAAGTTATAGGTAGCACAAACTTATTAGTAAATAACTTACAGCTGCTATTATGGGCAGTATATAAGGCCACTTTCGAAGCCGGCATTACCCCTTACTATGAAATCTAAACAAAAAAAGAACTCAGTGTTTGCAGATGGAAAGCTGCTTTGGCCATTTGGGGCCTCATCAACATGGCATAGCTAACGATCAGGCTCAGGTCCCCACACGAGATAATAAAGCAATTAATCTTTCTGTCTTTCCTTTTTGTAACCGGCTTATATACTCGAAGCACGTGCGGTTCCTGCTCAGGTCAAGTTGTAAAGTGGAAAGCGGGCAGGTAATTAAACGGCAACTCTACCCGGATAGAACTGAAATACAATTTACATGAAGTTTCATGTACCTCAAATTATAGTAACAGGCAAAACTAATAAATAACTGTATTATTAGCGCATTATTCGTTGAATAGCCTTTCGAAGTGAATATAGAAAGTAAAAAGGCATTCATTAACTTGTAGGTTTACAACTCAAGGCTGAAAATCTTTGTCTTCCTTGTTAGTGGTACGAGCAAGGAGCTTAAATTTCACGTATTACGTTCCCCTTCTACGGTTAAGCTAAAAGAATTTACTTGGGTTGTGGAAATTACGCACTAAAAGTAAAACTTAGCGCTTTTTTACACAAATCGAAGATCACAATGTTCAATTCATGTTATTTTCTCAAATAACGCTTTATAGACTTTAGATAAAGCAAAATGACCAAAAAACAAGTTAAATACAGAACTGTGAAATTTGGTCCTAAATTGACATTGTTGATATACGAGTTTTAAAAAACTTTTACATCAGCTTTTGTTGGGACATGCACCGGATCCGAAAACGTTTGTTTTTAACCAAAACTTTTATACTTTTTTAAACTTTTAGAGCCTAAATTTAATACTTTTACATCGAATAAGCTGATTTCCTTCCTCTTGAAGTTGTTAGGTTTTTTCCCCTTCGTGACACCTCACTCGAAAACTAGATGCATGTCACTGTAAAAATCGTGTTTTGACTTAAAACATTGTTTCCAAGATAAGATTAATGATAAAGCCATGCACAGTCTAAGACACCCCTGTATATATCTGTAAGCCTTGCGATTTATTTTTTAAACACCTCCAAAAACTATCCTTGGTTCGTTTCTTGTTCAATAAAAGGGAAGCTTGCTTAGCGTGCGGTTTAGAGGGACATCTCAGACTTTTGACGTTTCCATTTTGATAACTTAAAAACTAAACACACATTTTAAGCACGGAATCTAAAGAAAAACAACTTCAAAATCTAAACTATAAATAGTCGAGTGATAAACAAACAAATTTGCATTAAGTTGTTTTGTTTTAGCAGCCGATTTGCTTGTCAGCTTCAATAATAGCTCAGGCTTCTTGCAAGTTAAATGAATAAGATTGCATTGAAATTTGTATTCAAGTAGGTGAGAAATTGCAGCCTAGCAAGCTTACGACGAAGCATAATTGGAAAAATTAAAGTTTATGATGCAAAAACAAGAGAAGGACGTTGATCTTATCAGAGGCTTGGCCTTTTGTTGTTATGAGATGAAAAAGTTTGTTTCTGCTATCGAATGTTGATCGGTCGACCCTATCACGTCTTAACGAGACCTCAGATACCGCACCAAGGCTGAAATGCGTTGGCGACTTCATGCGAAAATTCCAAACATTCCAGGGATTCATTAAATCGCAGAATTCATTGTTTGTTAATTAACAGAACACTGAGTGTTTACAAAGTCACTCACTCAACTAAAAAGGCGCATTTTCTGCTTTATGAACAGTATTCGCTTGATCTCGTCTAAGTTCGAAACGGCGATTTATTTTCGGAATGGTGACTTTCAAAAATAGCATCCTTATTTCGGGCAGTTCTAAACTCGTATATGCAATATCCAGAGAGTTCGCCGGGGCGGAAATTGTTGTTTGAGGATCGAGGGACAAGTTTCCATGTTGATTGACATTTAGCGATTTGTTTTCGTCATTGAATATTTCGGAGCACCTCTGAACATCAGCCAATCTACAAATTTGACTCACTCAACTGTCTTTGACGAAAGCAAATCGATTAAGCTCAGCGACTGACACAGCTCAGGTTTCATAAAGTACTTTCGTCGCGTTAGCCATACAAACCTGTACAGAGAAGATACATTTTAAGAACGTCAGTGTGAGTTTTTCATATCCGCAATGTTTAATTTCAAAAACAGAAATTCTTAAGAAATTTTAGCTTTTGGTAGAGAAATGAAAGAATTTGGAAAAAGAACCGCCAAGGCTCGAGATTTTTGGAAGTCACGTGAAGATAGTCAAGACCCCCAGCAATGTAGCAGACGGATTCCGAGCACTGACGTTACGCATGCGTCAAAGAAAAAAGAAAAAGATCATTCGGCTTTGGGAACTAACGCCAAGATGGCGTTAACTTGTAAGGTTCAATACCTGGACGACACAGATCCGTTTGCGAGTACAAACTTCCCAGAGCCTACACGTCCGCCAACTTACACTTTTCACCTAACCATAGCACTGTGTCAGCAGATCGATGGCTTACATCGACTGCTCAGGGCTCCGCATGCTGTACGTTTCGAAAGGGTTTTTCTATTATCTTGGTTTATTTTGAGAGCTTTTTATCTTTGTCTGGTCCATTATTTTCCTTTTGTATTGATTTTGGCAAATAATTTGGGGCAGATCGATGACGTCTCTCTACAACTCTCCCACAATGGCTGTTATCTGGACCTTGAAAATACTATGGAGGAACAGGCCGATTTGTTGGAAGGTTTTCTCGAAAGGTGAGAATAATCAGTGTTGTTTTTGTACCCAATTTAGAATTTTTTTTATTGCGGGAAATGTTCACTTTAATTTAATCATTTCTCATTACTGAATTAGTTATCCACCTTAAACCAATGTATTTTATCTTGTCTTCAGCCGCAAAAACACGATAATTCTCAGGACTTCTCTCAGCGTGCGTGTACACAATTGCATAGGTATGTATATCGATATCCCGTTATCGGGCAAATATATTTCTTTCCTGTTCGTGTAATGGGCTTAACGCGGTGAAAGAGCTTGCGGTTTCCAAATTATTGGTAACATACAATTGCATACATGTAATTGGTATAAAAGTGTTACTTCTAACTACTGTATATTCAGTCAAAAAGAGTTATAAGAAATCTTCTGTTTTTGTGAAAAATGCTTGCAATCGTGTAATAACATCGTCAATATTTACAGTGATTCTCTCACAACTGTTGCCCGGTTCAAGGATATTCGTGAAACAATCGCTTATATTGTTGCGGTGGCTTTTAAATAAACGAGTCTCGAGTTGTAAACCGTGAAGGCTTCTGTTGTTTATTTCTGTCGTTGAAACTGCAAGACATTAATTGCGTGCAAACGATGCACGCTGTTATATCACTCTGTGGTTCTAGTTTGCGGCAGTTAAAAGTTTGCTATTTTCTCTGTTGTTTCAGCGTCCTGTCTGATACTTTCTACAACTTTTAACTCATTGCGGAGGTTTAGTTTAAAAGAGCGATGGTTTTTTGTTTTGTTGATAAAAGCGCTGATTTTCGATTGCGGAATTTTTGTGAGACACTAATTTTTATGCAAAACGCGCTACTCTTTTTTTTTTCAGTCATTATATTTGCATAAAAATAGCGTTCTAATCTCTATTCGTTCAAGTGATAGGAATTTCAAATTATTTGATTTGAGATGTTTCTCTATTGTATCGAAAATAATTCGAATAGTCTGCAAAATTGTAACCAGAAGAACATTTTTTTTTGTTATAACTGGCTATTTTTTTTCATTGTGTCAGTTTCAGCAACATATTAGAACGCTAGCCAATATTTGAAGTAACAGCTTAGACCAAAATAGGTTTACCCTAAAGGTGTAGGTTCTTATCTTGAATAGCTTGTAAATGACAGCCAGTTTTTCAACTGGAGTTCTTAAGTTAAGAATCGAACACCTGAGATTGACTGTAATTAATCATTCTTAGACCTTATTTCTAAAAGCACGAACGACGATTTTTTTTGTGGGTGCCAAGGAGTCCACGTCGAGAGTTTAGTAGTTGTTTATAATGTAACATAAAAGCAATATTCATTGATATATTTGATCTCTTAAGACTGTTTAGAGTTTTAACCAGTTGACAGAGAATTATATTGAATCACTTGGCAAGGATAAAGGTTACTGGTACACGTTAATCAACTCGTTTGGTTGTACGCCAACAAAGGAAGTGTTGTTATAAACTTAAAGCAAAGTTAGATAGTCGGTACACATATTTCACTGTATTATGCAGACTTGGATTCGCTTAGTTTAGTTATTTTTAATCCCATACTGAGTTATTTTGTTGCTGGCGTTACACAGTAAACTACAAGTTGTTTTGCTTTTCGCGTTCTTTTAATTCGATGTATAAGTAACCTTAGAGGTGACAGTTCCTTATCAAACTGTATGTCAGCTCTTTCGCCTGAGGAGTTTTTGTTTCGATTAGAGGGCCGATTGTACATGTAAAAGCCTGTGTTCATCATCATGGTAAAATTGTGTTCAGTTGGACTGCATTTCAGGGTTGAAAAGAGTTGTTTAAACACACATAAAAACGTAGTGCCCAAAAACATGAATCAGTTTTGTTGTTGTTATACAATTTCAATACTTCGTGAAATGCAACTTGTCTGACATCTCAGTTTCCTACTGATTGAACTAAGGTCAATGTTTTGTCTCTGGAGTACATGTTTGTAGTAAAATATTTGATATAGGTAGCCGTGTGATATTTCTTACTTAATTTGAATGATTGTTAAAGGTATTTTGTTTGTTCTGTTTTAACGAAAATAATTTGGATTTAAAGTTGTTTCGTTTATGTTGACAAATGTACAACTAAAGCCAGTTTCTATTTGCTTTCTAAATTTGACCTGTGTGATTAGGCCTTAGGGTAAAAGAACAGGAAACTGATACATATACCAAATTAATCTCTTATCAACTTTGATTTGATTGGCTGCTCCTAAAATGTTAATTTTTTTTACAATGCAGTGATTTCCAGTCCTGTTTGTGCATAGAAACTTAAGATTAACATCATAAGTCAGGTTTTTATCAAACTGTGAGCATTGCATAAATATCCTTTTCATGCAATAAAGAATCAGTTCAGTTGTGCATGAAATATGTTACTCAAGATGTTTACAGTTTAAAGAGCAACAGCTCTCTTGAAAATAGACAAGCTACATTGTACGTAGTTTGATGGGAACACTGAAAGCAGGTTTGAATTATCTGTTTTGTTTTTACGTTTTAATACTTTGGGATCAAGTTAAACTATTGTTAAGTAAGTTTAACTATGTCATCGGGAAATTCTTGGTCATGTTTACTTTGGAGTTAAGCTGTACATTGTTTATATTTAAAGGCCTTGAAAATTTGGTAAATATTATGCTCAGTTAACTTTCAAGGTTCAATTCATTAGGAAGCAGACATTATGAACTTATAATTTTAATGCAGTCGATGTACAAGAAATGTAGTTTAGAAAGATTAAAAAAAGAGAATATGGTACAAAATTCTCCAACTACATTCTTAAAATATGAGTCATGAGGCTTGCAATGTTGTGGTTGTTAGGGCTTTGAAATTCAAAACCTTTTATAACGTACTGTATCTGAATTTATTACACTTCATTTTTTTGTTTGTATGCTTTACCACTCGACCAATATGAGCCAGCAGTTAGCTTAAATTCCTTTTTAGCAAGAAAAAGAAAGCTCTAAATAAACTTTGTTTTTATCATTTTATTTAAAGTTAAAAAAATATGAAATTTATATATTTAATAGATTTTAAACAATTGATATAATTGTATTTCTGGTGCTTGTTTGCTTGATTTGTTTTCAGCAATGACCTCATACTCAATATGATCTTTTATGGAACTAATGCAAGCTTGAAAAGTTTTCACAGGAAACTAATTTTCCATAAAATTTCATGCTTTCAAAATGTTATGAACTTTTACCAGACAGTTTTTCCACTCATACTTTTTTGGTATAACTATAGTGTTATTATATAGCCGGCTCAGCTCTTTGCAACTCATTAGTTATCTATCATTTCATATACTTATGGAATAATTATGAGATATCATAGATTTAAATAGATCTTTTTGAACTAATATAACTTAAACTCATAATATGTAAGACAATCTATAACTTAGCAGTTTGTTATCTTCAAACAAAAGCAAAGCTTATAGTTATAATATATCGCTAATCTGTGCAAGACAAGTTACTGTAGGTTATAAATAATTATAATGTTATATAAAGCTAAATCCTTTTCTGAGTCTAGTGGCCCATGGGGCCAGCACTTATCTCTGCGGTTTCTGTCATGCTAAGCAGGTGAGAGTCGTTGACTCCCCCTGGACACTAATCCATTGTAGATTAGCTCCCAGCTGAAGCTGGTACTCATTTACCGACCTGGTAAGGATGGAAAGCTGAGTAAGCTTTGGCAGAAAAGAAGGTTACACAAATTTCCAAATTTCTGCAAAGCCAAAGAATCGAACCTGGGACCTTGGACCGTTGGAAGGCATAGATCTTACCAACTGTGCCAACCATGCCACCTTATAATGTTATCTGGTATCTAAATATTCTATTTTTAAAAGTTGTTTAACATTTTTATGGAGTGTTAAAAAATTGTCAAAATGTTGTTTTTGAAATTCCTTGAAAAAAGTAAGTTTCTTTTTGTACTTTTTAGCAACTTATTGTCACCAATGCACTTTTTAGTAATGTTTTTAATTAAAGGAAAAAAAAGATTCAGTAAGCATTGAAATAAAATTTGTTTTTTAGTTATCTATATTTGGTATAGTAAGAAAGTTCTCATTATTTCATTCCTTTTACATGCTAACAGAAACTGATAAATAAATTATACAAAATTCAAACCATGAGATATTTAAAAAACTTCCTGTTTCACAGTGGTAATTTCATTTGAAAAATTGTTACCTCTAGTTATCAAAACTTTTCAAAGAGGAAAATGAAAGTGATGCAGCATTAAAAACAATTATAGATGAACAGATAGATATGTTTACTGTTAGTTTTAGTAAAGATTTTCTCTGTAATCGAAAATTTCTGTGATGTAAATGTTTGCACAGTATGACAACTCAGGAAGCATGTGCTAACCATTTGTTAATGTGAGATGCAAATATTTCATCAGCAACTAGAATGTACCCCCTCCTTGGTGTTGATAGTTTATCGAGTTTTACATCAGTTAGATTTCAAATTGTAGAGTCATAAAATTTTCTTCTGCAAGTTTAAGGCTTGGATAAGTAATATTTTTTTTATATTCTGATCATGAACAGTTACCATGTCAAAGGTAAAGGTAATGCATTATGAATGTACTTGAAATTTGAGTTTGTCTGCAGTCAGCATGTGGAAAAATTTTTAGAGTATATGTGCATTGATTTCATGCAATTCATTCCTTTTCCTTTGCCTGGAATATGATTATGATAGCTACTGATTGAAGATAAAGATGGTAATTAAGTGCAATGTTTTTGTATTTAATTTGGTATATCTGTTTTTTAATGTGTTCTTTTGTGACTTATGTACAAGTTTCACTGTTCAAGTTTTTGAGTTATATGATGTTGAGCTCCAAAGACTTAAACTTGATATGTTCGTCACTTACTGAAAGTTATTCTAAGTTTAGAGAAACAAGATGATGAAAACTGTTAAACTAGCTGTTTAAACTTTGTGCTGACAAGGTAGAATTACTTATTTGGGAGTTTTAAGCCTAAAATGTTTGTAACTGTACTCGGCACAACCCATCATTTCAGCAGAAGAATGGTTATAATTTGCTCAATTAAAATAGACACTTTAGGTCCCATTCTGTTGAACTGACACTATTTAAAGATAATACAAAAGGTTTGGCATTTGATTTACATATGACTGTCAAATTATACCTGTAAAATAAGTTTTTGATTTACACACTCAGGCAGTGTTGTGCATCAGCTGAGAACTCAAGTGTTTCATAAAACGTTTTTTGCCCTTCTTGGCTTCCAGTAAACTCTTTTCTGAAATGCTGACTAATATCATTTGGTTCCTCACTTAAAAATTGTTCTTAAAAGAGTGTATGTTTCTAATACTTTATTAAAAGTATTAAACCCCATGTGTTGGTGTTAAACTTTTTGTCATGTCTGTAAGAACAATTTGTGTAAATGAAGCAATCTTGGTACTCTCACTCTCTTTGTTCAGGCTTCAAACAAGTGCATTTATTTTCCATTGACTGCTTTCCAAGCATTTGCAGCAATAAATTTTCCGTTCAAAATGTTGCTTGGATTAAAGGAGATCTGGCATTCTCGGGTTTGATTCCTGGCCGGACCAACACTCAGGGTTTTAAAATAATTGAGGAGAATGTGCTGCCTTTGCTCCAACATCTGCAAATGGTTAGACTTTCGTGTCTTGTCGGATAAGGACATTAAACCGTAGGCCCTAGGAGACATCTGTGTGTTTGTGTGTGTGTCTGTCATGTCAAAGGTCTCCATCCATCTTTGAGTGGTAAAGATAGTGTCAGTTAGTAGGCCTATGACCAGCTAAATAAATTTACACCTAAATAAAGTCATTATTATTATTATTATTATTATTATTATTAATTATAATTATAATTATTAATCAAAAATTTGTGTTCAAAGTTTTCGTTTACGCACCTGTCACAATTTTTTTAATTAATATTTTAACTGATCAAAGTGACTATATAATTATTTGTATATTAGCCTTGAAAAATAAATTTTTGTTGTTATTGTACAGCGAAACTCCTTGCTGCTTCTGGAAGGGAGTTGCGAAGAGCTCTTTTTTCTCTTAAACAAATCTTTCAGGTGAGTAGAGTTGGAAATGATTTGTTTTCTCTTTAATCAGTTGGGCACTTAGGAAATAAAAATTTTTGAGTGTTTTTTAAAAAAAGATAATTGAAGTGTATGATACAAGTAGGTAAATGACATGATTCAACAGTAGACTAAAAAGTTTAATCTTTACCAAAAATATCTATAGTTGACTTTTTGATGCCAGTATTATCTCGAAATGTTATGTAAGGGGCAAAAAGGTTTGAAATTTCCTAGCAGAAATTACTCATACTTTGTGATGGTGTCTGGGTGGATGCTAGCTCTTCTGGAAATAAAACACTTGCTCGGCATATTTTTCAACCTGTCCAGGCCTAATATTTGTCGGAGAGGATGTCAAGTGCTGAGCTGATTAAGCGGGTTTGAATTGATGTTGTTCTGGAGGAGTTTGTGAGAAGGAACTGGTTAAGGTGTTCTCAACATGTACTTTGAAGGCAGATGGATAACATTGTAAAACAGGTTTATAATTTATAGGTAAAAGGAAAAGCTCACCTCAAAAGACACAGTGTTGCATTGCTAAGAGGAGGATATTTGAAGGAATGACATAGTAAGTGATGATGCTTTGGATTGATGCAAATGAAAAGCAGCCATCAGGTCTAGGGGTGACCTACAAAGACATGTTTGCTGTGTGTAGAGGAGGATATCAGAAGGAAGGGTATTGTAAGTGATGATGCTTTGGATTGTTGCAAATGGAGAGCAGCCATCAGGAAGCAAAATGCTGGCACCAGCTTGTTTGGGAGAAGGTGCCCAACAATTTAAAAGATGGTGAATATGCCACTGATTAATTTTGAAAACCATGAGATGCACAAAAATCATATTAATTTTGTACTGTTTTGAAGATAATGATTTGTTGTTTTGCTTGTGACAGGATGACAAGGATTTGGTACATGAATTTGTCAACTCTGATGGATTAAATGCTCTGATAACAGTTGGTACAGACGCTGACCAGAACTATCAGAACTACATTCTTAGAGGTAAACCTTTATTATGTGGTTTCTTAATTACTCATGTTTCATTATTTCACAGCATTAATTTTACTTAAATCAGATGTTTTAACATAACATCTCAAAGACAGCAAGCTTACTTATATTTGCTTGACAACCATAAAAATTTGACACAGAATTCCAAATACTAGCATTACCTATCAAACAAACTAATTTGATTTCCCACATAAGATAATTGCTCGAAGCGTTAGTGGAGCAGCACACAAATTTAGGCAGATCGTCTCTGTGCTCCAGTGGTGAGTAAGGTTTCAAGATCATTTGAGCTTTTTGTCTGTTTGGATGGATATTTGTCCACTTTTTCTTGTTGAAACTGGTATTGAATGAAAACTGCTGACTGGTCTGAAGGCACAGGTATAAAATGTTCCTTTTGTTGGACATTGGCTTCAATTACATCCTTTTTTTGCCTCCATTGAAGTGTGCATTTAAATGACACCAAAACGTTCTTCAGAGCAGTTCATTTTAATAAAAACTACCAGATAAGTAAAAGTTACTACATCACATATGTGGAATATCTTGTAGGAAAAATTGCAAAAAGCATAGTAGGCACAAGTGTGGTATTTAACAATATTTCCAGGATTGCGTGTTGGATATGAGATGGTAATAGCCCATGAGGTGCGTAGTGCCAAGTTGGCTATCAATCATCTCATATCCAACAAGTGCAAATGGAATAATTGTTTTGATATTAAATTTCATGAGCTTGCTGAACCCTTTGATACTTGAAAATGACAGCCAAATTTTATTCACAATTTTTTCAGCTTTGCAATGTACTTCACACAGTTAGTTTCTATATATGGTCATTTGGTATATGAGCTGATAACCGAGATGGAATGAACCAATCAGAATGCTAGAAACGCTATATTTGAGGTTGAAAATTTAATAATACTAAATAACTGGTGTCACTATACATGGGCACAAATGCCACATTAAGATAGTCTGAAATCAATAGATAGAGTACGAAAATCTGCTGAGAGGAAACCTGTGAAGTCTTAGTGTCTGTTACACCCCAAATGTAATACTTTTGTCACATTTAATGCAATAATAACACATTAAATGTTTTAACTTTTGTTCTGAAATGCAGTAAACTTGCCAACAGAAAATGTAATAATTGTGACGGAAAATGTAATAAAATTCGGTAACGTGCTTTGTAAAACTAACTATGTTTTCTCATTTCTCTGACAGCCATAGGACAAATAATGCTCTATGTAGATGGTATGAATGGTGTTATAAACCACAACGAAACAATTCAGTGGCTGTACTCCCTCACTTCTTCAAAGGTATGAAAATAAATTTTGGTGCCGTTGATTAGATCTCTAAGACCCAGTTTTAACCCCAGCATTGCCAAGATTTGAAAATTTTTGTGACTTTCTTTTTTTAAAACACTTTACGATAAAAATACGGGTAAAAGTCTTTTAAAATCACGACGTTTCGACAGTGTTACTGCCATTGTCAAGTAAAAGAGCGGGTTAAGATTTAATATATTTATAACGTAAAAAAAACAATAGAAGCGTTTGGATTAAAATACTAATACGGAATGTTTTTAAAAAATGCTATTGTTAAAAACTGCCAATCAAATTACCAATGTTGCGGCGGAAGTTTTCAATGTTGTCATCAATAAAACATCTGGTTTGACTGTAATTTGCTTATATAATCGCAAAAAATGCTTAAAACGTTGCAAATAAATTGCGGTACAAATTCAATGACAAATTGGAGCCAGTTGATTGTAGAGAGTAGCTCCTTGTGGCTTACCCCTTTGGCCAAAAAGTTATTCTAACTCCTTTTTGAAGTCTGAGTTTGTTGCATTTTCAGTACCGTCTCGTGGCAAAGACATCCCTTAAACTTCTACTGGTGTTTGTAGAGTACACCGAAGCTAACTCAAGGCTGCTGTATGATGCCGTTTGTGTTGTAGATAATGCACAAGGTAAGCCGTTTAATTGACAAACAGTACAGTGCTCGGGTTTCGGAAGGTAACTTTGGTTCTGGAATGTCATCTTTTCAAACACCAGATTTACATACTCGTTTCAGCCTTCAGGGCTTCAAATAATGGCTCAGGAGCGGATCTAGGATTTTAAAAAGGGGCG
>JAOEHV020105104.1:0-29516 GCA_025447995.2 Isaurus tuberculatus | reverse complement strand
CTGTGAAAATGAAACGCAATATTTTTTGCTAAGTTACGATGGCGAGAAAACAGCTCCTATCAACCGAGAAGCTAATGCATCAATCCTCCAGAAAGCTTTGAACAAAGTAGCTAAGTTAATAACTCGTGGAATGGTTAACGTTACTTCAACAGTTACAGAGTCCTGTACTCTTTTTCGAGTTGAATTCGTGTTTTCCGATGCAAACGATGTGAAGTTATTGGCTGACACTACAGCATATAGTCCGACACCAGTGCAGGCCATCAGACAGGTTGTGACTGGAGGATCAACTGCAAACGGAATGAGGTTAAGTTATGGAGGAATATCGAGTAATTTTATTAAGCCTGGATTTACAGGAGCTCAGGTCAAAGATGTTCTAACAGACCTCTTCTCTTGGAAATGCGATTATCGTCCTTCGACAAGTAAGCTAGCGCTAGATCTAAATACGTTTCTTTATTCCTTTTAGTCCTTGGTTTTGAATGGATAAACAAGATCAAAGTACTAATCATCAAATACTTTGAGTATTTTTTAACATATTAACAAGACGCCATTTACTAAAACTAAAAGAATGCTTTAAAATAAGAGCTTATTTTTGTTCAATTTTTTATTCTCTCGTTCAAAGAAGAATAACTGCCACTAACTATTTTGATAAAAAAGTAGCTTGATCCTAGAATCCTTGAGGAAGGGGGAGTGTGGAAGATCAGATTGATCCCCCCCGTCGATTTTTTCGGCTTTAAATTTTTGCTGCTTGACCGATTGCCAAAAGCTTTCGTACAACTCTTCTTTGTTTGTTAACACATCTTTTGACACTAATTAGGTGACACAACATAACGTCACGCAATTTGTGTGCGTGTTAACTTCGAAGTTGCTAGATGCTGTTTACACTTAACTTTCAGTATTCTAAGTCAAATACAATCTGAAAAATTTAAAAAATCTCAGATGGCGGCCAAAGACGGTCATTTTGGAATTTCCCTCATTTGTTGCCATGGCAGCAAATAAGAGGACACAGCAAGTGGAATTGATTATCAATATATCAAATACGTTTTAGAAATACCTTTAGAAATGCCAGACTTGTAGAATATATAGTTAAGTTTAAGTACCCAAACTGTTCGGTACGATTGGTTCTGTATAACTTCATATGCGGTCTATTGATTATTATTGTGATTAAAGAGTAATATATAGTGACTGAAACAGCAATTAAAAACAAAATTTATGTTAGCTGATGCGTTTTGATAGTCTTCACCAAATCCCAATGGAGAAAAAAGAAAAAAAAAACATCAGAAAACATAAAAAATATTTTTTTTTTTGTCAAATGTGACGTTATTTATGTAGCTATGGAAACCTATTAGACACCGCGTGACTATGCTTAATTGAAAGCACAAAGGAAGCTCATCATTTGTGCCAAATAGCATGTCGATCGGATGAATGGTGACAAAAGTAGAGGGGAGGTCCAATTGACCCTTTATCCCCCCATCCACCCACTCCCCGTCAAGTGTTCGTGTAACTCTTTATGTTCAAGGCTTCTAGGTTTACGCGTTCTGGTAGTTTGTAATTCAAACATACAAATCGCCGAAAGACTGCAACTAGATAGCTTGAAGATTTTGAACGCATTTTTAACACTCTCTGTTTTTCAACAGAGGAAGCTTATTTTTATCAAAGTTTTGAGGATCCTGTCATTGGAAGAGAGTTTGGCACCCGTGTGACAGATGTCAGTCCATATTGCGATAGGACGTCATTAAAAAATCCTTCATACATTTGGTACACTGGTTATACAGAAATTGTCAGAGGCATTCCTGTTCACGCATATAAATGCGATGTTTATGCTTGGGTGAGAAACTGTATAGAGAATATTTTTTTGTAACAGAGATTAGAAACATTAACACTAAATTACGAACAATCAATCATTGTTCCACGAAAACGCGTCTCATATGAAGTGATTGATGCAGATACCTAAAATCACACCATGACCAACTAGTGTGAGTTGAATAATTGTTTTATTGAATTTCATTACATTTCTAGACTTAGACACTTAAACACTATTGGGAAAATCAGCCTCCTGTGCACTTTTTGCAGCTTTGTATCATTTTTATAAAAGGTGGTACCGAATATGAGCTGATAACAGAGATTGAGTCAACAAACCAGAATGTCTTTAAATACATTATCGCAGGTTGAAAGTAAAACGAACGAGTAAATCACTCGAGAGGAAATAGTGCGGTGAACTTTTTATAATCTTTTTAAATATTAAAGTGATCAAAAACAAAGAGAATGGTAAGAGCGTAATTTTTGAAAGACATAGGATTGTTGGATATTTATATCTTCATGATCATTATACCTGTGTTAAATTTTGGCAATTGTAGTTCTCTTAAGCTTATATCACTTTTTGTCATTTCGCCTCTTTCTTGCATGTGATGCATGCTGTTGTTTGTACTAAAAACATAATAAAAAAGAGTTTTCTTAATTAAGTGAATTGCAAGAAACTCACAAATATTTTAAACAAAAAAGGGTTCGTTCAGTTGCGAAAATGTTCATTTCCCTATCTTTTAGTGCAATATGGGAGATAATATTTTTTACTCCTTAAAGTACATTAAAAAAGATTGTACAAATCTTTTCATTAAGCTATTTTCTTGTTTCAGCTCTGTTTTGCTTACAAAATCCCATTCGAAACTCGAGTGTCATTTCGTGTAACATACACAAATTCTGAGAATACTCAATCGACTGGCTGGGCACAGTGGTATGCTCTGCCTTTGAGCGCCGAAAACATAAACAAGTGGCAACATATGTGTGTCAACGTCTATCAGCATCTTACCAAGCCTGGCTGGTTTGCGAACCTCGTAAAGCAGGGATCTGCTTTGTTTATAGAAAGGATACTGCTTCAAAAAACAAAACAAGATGGAGACATTTTTGTTGACAACCTGTGGATTGGAAGACAAAGTATAGATGGTTTGTACTTAAACGTTTTCATTATACTGGAGTGAGAAATTGTTAAAAATTGAGTTACACCAAGGTTTACAAGTAGATTTTAGCGGCTCAAAATAGCAATAGCTAGAAATTTGCGCGTACTTGTTTAAAAATTGTTTTTTCTGTTGCTATAGTTATCCAAAGCAGAGGAGCAGCGGCTCCTGGAGGTTTCGTCATGGAGTCATATGATGTAGAACAATTGTCAGCCAATGAGTGGACAATATCCCTTACACCCGGAGAATGTAGTTTTGGTTTACCACTATTGGGTGTTCATGGAGGTTCAAGAACCGACAGCCAGGATGATACTATTACATATGGCCTTCCCGGAGTTCAATCAACGGTGACTGTCAAACGGATCCAGGCTACCACGCGCCCAGTCAGGGGTAGTTTTAGTCTTTCCTTTAAGGGACATACAATACCAGGTATAGATTGCAACTTCGCCGAGAAATATATACGCAATAAGAAATTAATTGCCTATAATGCTAAAACAAATTGACCAAGCAAAAAAGAAAAACAAGGTTATTTATCTACTCGTTTTAGGAATAGTCTTTTTAAATCTATAAATCAAAGTTTGTAGCAATAAACTCTAAAATATTTAATTTTTACTGTATTTATCCCTCCAAATCCCATAAATCCCCAAAATTTAACCCTCTTTACATTAAGAGTTGAATAATACCAGTACTAAAAATAGTAAAGTGATTTTTTCTAGCTTTAATATGAATACTTTTTTTTCAGAAATCCCTGCTAGAATATCTGAAAAAGAACTAAATAAGATGATGGAGGAAGAGTTCGAGAATGCAGGGACATTAAAAGTAACACGTCATGGTGCTTGTTCTAACCTCAAATGGGATATTCAATGGACATCTGTAGGTGGTAATCATCCTCAGTTAGCGGTAGACGGAACCAATATCAACGGATACCAGGCTAGTATTAGTACGTCCACACTAAAAGATGGTCATTTTTTTATGAGTGCGATTCCTGGAGAATTTCTACGAGTGCCCAGCAAAACACCCCAGGTAGGTAGCCATACTAGACACAATGCTCCCTTGCGGTGGCAAGATTACATGCAAAATTACTTGTAGTTATAATTGAATCAAAAACAATACTGAATATTAACTATCGTCTACATTAACGTCAACATAAGGTCTTTAGTAACCTTTAAAATGTGTGCCGAGCTTAAGGTTTGAGTTTTAAAAATATTTTTAAAAGCATAAGCTAACTTTTCTCAAATATGTGCAGATATGGTCTGATATCATAATAAATACAATGTGAAATGCATCTGAAGTTAGGACGCTCTGTGGTTTTCTACAAACGTTTGCTTAATGAAACACAATATTGCCTAAAAGGTAAGAAGATTTCGTTACATTACAAAGTTTGTAATAAGTCTTTTAACAATATTGTTGCCAAGGTTGTTGTGGAAGTCAATGATGTGATTGGTAGCTGCCTAAGCGGTACATGCTCGTTCCAGTACGATAGTTCTCAAACGCCCGAGCTCTCCTCAGCCTCCCCGAAGTCTGGGCCCGGTGGCCCTATTGGCTCAGGAACACTAATTACTCTTGCTGGTAATGGATTTTCTAGTAATAAATCTCGAAATGAAGTATTGATTGGAGGAAGTATATGTGCGATTGCCACCAGCTCTAAAACAACCATAACGTGTTGGGCAGGTAAGCATATATTCGACAAGTTTTTTTGGCAATGTCTGATGCTTCTTTCAGAATGAAAGTTTCTGTTTTACCAAGTTTACCGAAATTGCAGTGAAATTTAACATTGTCAGTTAAAAAGTTTGTCTTATAACTAAAATTGTTGTCTAATACAAACGTTCCATTTAACGGCCTTGAGGGAAATTTTTGCTCAGTCTACGCAGTGATAATATGACAAAAATCAAGTGGGCTATACGACAAAGAGCACTGACAACAGACCAATAAAATTCTGTTTAATGGAGGCGAAAATCAATTCCGTTTCGTGTATTGGCGATGATTTGTATTGCACTAGTAAAGCTATCGTGATTGAATAAATAGTTAGTTTTCACAAGCATGTTAAAAGTCCGTTTAAGATCGATTAACTTGTCAAAAGTACAAAGCAATATTAAAGTAAATTTTACTTTATTGACACAGGCTATGGTTCCGGGGGAGAACAACCTATCATTATAAGGGTAATGAACAAAGGGTTTGCAAAGCATAATCCAGAACCACAGACCTTCTCCTACACTGTAGCGGTGACTTCAATATACCCGCCTTCAGGAGGTATTGGTGGGGGTCAGATTATAACCATACAGGGCAGTAACTTTGGTAGGATTCCAGAAAACGTTAAAGTTACAATAGGGAGCTCTCTATGTGAAGTGCTGACTGCTAACATGTCTCACATCGCGTGTGTGACATCTTCCCATCCAAACGGAACAGCTGCAGTTGTTGTCACAGTGGCAAATGTTTCATCCTCAGATTTTTTAACATTTGAATACTTACAAGGTCCAACTTTATCAGCCGTTATCCCAGCTGAAGGCTCTGTCACTGGTGGGGAAAAACTTGCTATAACCGGTTCAGGCTTTGGAACAAGTTCTGACCTTCGTGTCCAGATTGGCGACGCTGAATGCGTTGTTGAAAGTGTTATAGACTCACAAATAGAATGCCGCGTTTTACCTCACGGTCCAAGTTTAGCAAAGGTTATTGTAACTTTTCCCGAGAAAGGACGCGCTTACGGCGAAGTTAGCTACCGCTTCCAACTGAAAGTAACTAGCATTCTTCCTAGAGAAGGATCAGTTTTAGGAGGTACCCGCCTTACTGTGACTGGAGTTGGTTTTAGCTCAAACTCTTCAGCAAACAGAGTATTTGTTGGTAGCAAGCCGGCAAAAGTTTTGTCCAGTACTTCCATTCGAATAATTGCGGAAACACCTAACAATTGTAAAACAGTGAATGTTACCAATGGGGGAACTCACGAAGGTAAATTAACAACAGACAAAAAAACTAAAAGATATAAATGCTGTCGATGACAATGTTACTGAGTATTTTAATGATGATGACAAAAAGAAATGATGTTGCGGAAGATAATGATGTTGTTGAATATGATGATGATGATGATGATGATAACAAAAAATGCTGTTGGTTTCTTCGATAATAATAGTGTCGAATATTGCCACGATGATAATGGTGGTGATCATTATGAAGTTCTTATGGTGGTGTAGTTGACCTTATTACTTTTCTTGGAAGCAGGAGGCATTTGTCTCCCTATTTGATATGTATCGAGCATTTCATTTTTCAGCAGGTTAATGAATTAAAAAGTAACCTATAGAAAACGAGATATTCTTTGCATTATCTTAAATTATACAGAAACCAAGTTCCTTAATTGAGAACGCCATGTTATTTTTGATTCATAGATTTTGGTCTCGGTTACAAATGGTCTCCATCTGTTATTACTATCAACATTTGCGACACAGTTCAGGTAATGAAGAAATCAGAAGCATTTTTAATTTGCTTTAGAGTAGTGTTCTTTCCTTTTTAAAATTGAAATCTTTACCCTTCTGACTACTTATTTCTGTTTTATCACACAATTTTCAAAGATTAGGATGAGAAAAATTTGAAACATTAAAGGATTTGACATAAGTTCGCTATAAAAGTAAAAGTTAGAGGATGACAATTTTGTCGAAAACGTTTGGTATTTTTAACCTATTTTAAATTCTAAAGCCTTAATATATTTTTATAAATTAAAGGAATTAAAATAGTAAAAGAGGGAAAGAGAAAAATATTAAAATGGATTAAAGATGCTAGGTAGCACACGTATCAAAGGTGACTGTGGTGTTTCTCTTTTATGCTGCAGTGGAGCTGGGCGGGACAATTTTTATCAGCACTAAGATATAGGGTTCAGCAAACCACAAGTTCTTCAACTGATTATGACGGTACTGGCTTCAGAAGCGAACTCAGCAACAGCGGATTGTTTAGACATACTTTTAATAAACCTGGTGTTTATCACTACTCAAGCGGGCCCGTTGATGACAGCGGAAAAATTGTTATGAAGGGCAAGATTATTGTTACAGATCTCCATTCCGAGGCAGAAACCATTAGTGTTCAGTTGGCGGGTGAGTTTTGTTTTCTTCAGGTAAACTATTTGTGCTGATGATTTTTGTCGAAACCGGAAAAAAGATATTAAATTTCTTAAAAAAGACGGGTGGTTTTGAAATCATCAACTCTAAACAGAAATGTGTGACCATCACCTTAAGTGTTACATAAAAGACGCTGATATTTTGAGTGTAATTTCTTCGCCAAAGTAATTTATTCGCTTACCAATGGCTTAAGCTTAAAACGCCAGCTCTTTATACTGCCACATCTAGCGATATTCACACATTTAAACCAAAAGTTGGTTCAATCTTTAACATTTAAGTAGCACAATATTACCTTTGATAATTGATTATTGGTACTGTAGTCCTGGATAATGCTAAAATTGTAGAAACTCTGCACATTTACACTCAAGGTTTCTCTTAAACTAAGATTTGCGGGATAATGCTTTTGAGTCAACTAAAAATCCTATAGCACATAACAGTTCGTTTGTTATCGGAACTGTAAATCTTTACGTCAAATTTACACCAGTTGTAAAAACATTAAATTGCTGACAAGATTTAACTAAAACTTCATATGATTTGTTTTTGATGTAGGATTTAAAGCTGAATTGGATGTCCCAGTTCATGAAGGAACCATTTCAACTGACTGCAATACTGACTTGTTGGAAGCACTCTCCCCTTGCAGTGTCACTAAGCCTTCTGTAGACAGTGGAGTCAGATTCATATATTGGGCGTGCCAAACGCCAACTGTGACTGAAGTAAGCCCAAAAAGTGGACCTAATTCAACTTTAATAACAATTCGAGGCACCGGATATAGCGATAAATTGTGTCACAACAAAGTTACTTTTGATGGTCATAGCTGTGTTGTTCAGTCTAGTTCGTTTACGGAGATTACATGCACCCTTGACACGACGACTGAACCACCAGTGGGGGAAAAGATGTCTGTTGTTTTGAAAGTGCGCAACCGAGGAGAAGCGGTGGTTGAAAGTGGACATTTTACTCTTCAGCCAGTTATTAATTCAATCAGCCCAAACATTGGTTCCAAAAAGGGAGGCACGAAAATTACTGTAACGGGTAATGGCTTCGCTAAGCTGGCTTCAAGCAATATTGTAAATATTGCCTCTGGTTGTAAAACTATCAGTGCGACTTATTCTGAGTTAGTGTGTATCACAAATGATCCCGGACAAGGATTTTCAGAAGACCCGCAACAAATTAGTGTCACTGTTAATAAGGTTCAAAGTAGTTGCTCCAATCCATCAAGTTGTGCCTTTGCATTCAAAGCTAGCATTACTCCTACGGTAACTGATGTTCTTCCAACAACTGTAAATCAAGCCCCTCAGAGTATCAACATAACTGGATCGGGTTTTCCCACTGATAAATCAAAAGCACATATTAAAATTGGTTCAGTTGCGTGTAATGTAACGGATAGCTCGGAAAGGAAAATCGAATGCACTATATTGGGCTTAGTCGCTGGTACACACGATGTTATAGTGAATGTTGACAATAAAGGTGATGCTCAGTTCTCAGGTTCATCAAAAATTACCAGCGAAGCTCTACTTTCACATGTTTTACCTTCGTCTATTGGCAAAAATGGTGGAGTTGAGTTAACACTTCTAGGGAACGGGTTTGACGCATCAGAAGGTAAAACTTCTGTTTCTGTTGGTGGAATTAACTGCTCTATCAACAGTGTTACTGTAGATAGAATCACGTGTAGTGCTCCTGCTCATACTTGTGGGGCGTCAGTTTGTAACGCAAAAGTGATAGTTACAGTTAATGGTAAAAATCATCCATTTGAAAATATTGCATTTGATGATGCTGACACACCCTCTGTAACATCGATATCACCTAATACAGGGAAGGGTGGAGATTCTTTAACAGTGACAGGAGATTTTAAGAGTTCTTCATTGGATGACATAACTGTAAAGATCGGAGATAAATCATGCCACGTTACAGCTGCTACATTAAGTGAAATAACCTGCAAGTTGAGCTCTCATGCAGCAGGAAAATTTCCTGTAAATGTTATGGTTGCCAACAAAGGTTTTGCAACGTCGACCGAGGAGTTTACATACAATGTTGAGTTTAACAGCGTTTCAAAAGCTCAAAGTGGCTTTGGTGGGGGAAGAGTAATCACGCTACAAGGATACGGCTTCAGCCTCGCTGCTCAAATTACAATCTGTGACAATATTTGTCCCCTGGTTTCTTTAGATAACATAACGGAGTCTCATCTCTCTTGTTCTGTACCAGCCAATAAACAGGATGCTCCAGGCGCGGGAATTGACCGAGCATGTGCCGTCCGAATATCGCTTTCCGGAGAGACGTTTGAGAAAAGTAATGCTTTCACATATAAAGATTCTTTAACCTCGGTTGTTACTTCAATAACTCCAAACCGTGGGGGGACAGGAGGGGGAGTTGTGTTGACAATTAATGGATCCGGTTTTGACATAATACCATCCAATAACAAAGTGACAATAGATGGAACAACGTGTGACATAACCAAAGCGTCCTCTATTGAACTAAAGTGTACCACTAGGAGTCACAGCAAAACAACTAAATCACTGGTTCGTGTTGAGGTTGGAAACACAGGTATAGCTTTAGGAGAAGAAAAGTTCTGGTACGTGGACCAGTGGTCATCAAAGTTTAGTTGGGGTAACAAGGATCCACCAAAGAAAGGCAAGTTGTATCTATTTCATCTTCTTGAATTTTCGTTAACCGCGATTTTATAAAAAACAGAGGGTTCTTTTCAAAACACTTGTCAGGAGAGCGTTTCTCAGGCGGATAAAATTTGACTTTTTGCACTAAAATCCTTTTAATTTTCCGTATGAACTGCTAGTTTCCGAGGCATCTACATCGGGTTTAAACGCAAACTGGCAAATAATGTGGAAACGTATTTTATCTCAAAATTTAACTTAATCTAGGAAAATATAAATTAAGGACTTTTAAAACAAATATGAAGTCAAAAATTATAAAGATACAAATTTTTGGCAAATACAGTATAGGCCATTCTACCATAACGAATAGAAACATTTCATAAAGTAAAAAGAGTAGCCAAAAGTAAATTCCATTCGATTTAAAATTCAAACTTAAGTTAATAGCTTTATTTCTGGAAATAATTGCCGAATAACGAAGCCCCTGGTCTGTTGCAAAGCACTTAGAAAGCGGCTAAAGCCCGAAAGAAGTGAAGAGGGAAACACGTGCTGAAGGCGGTATTCAGAAATAAACTTTTCAACTTGCTGAACTTTGTCTAAACACATTTATACATACTTTCAAATACAAATAATATACATTTTTGTGTCATAAAATTTCAGGTGACTTTGTAGTAATCAAGAAGGGCCAAACCATGTTACTTGACACAGACACACCTGTTCTATCAATGTTACTTATCAAGGGAGGTAATCTCATCTTTGATCGAAAAGACATTCATCTTCAAGCAGAGCGTATTCTTATTACTGAAGGAGGAAGTTTTCAGGTATAATTATATTGTCTCTTTTGTTTGGTTCTTTTCTTGAATGACTGGCAAACACTTATAATTTATAGGGTGTTCAATAATCCTATCAAACACGTTCATTAAATTTTAGAAAAACAGGTCCTTAATAATCTTCACTAATTATTTTTTGCCCAGGGTTCTTGAAAAGCTCTAAAAATTAATAAACACCCCTTAAATTATAGGTTTACACATTTTAAGAGCACTTGCAAAGCCTTTGATATTTAGAAATTTGTTCAATCCAATTTGTTCAGGAGCAAATTTATTGCTTATTGAAAAGTTTTTTAAAAAACTTTTAAGGTGCATCGGTTAGTAGCTGAAACACGTGATATAATCAGATTAAGGTGTAACAAGATCTCTTCCGGTCTAGTGTTTGTTACACGATACACGCCTCTTAATGATTCGTCCTCGTCGTCGTCGGCATCCTTTCGTCATTGCAGCAAAATGCGGTTAGGCCGTGGATGGCCGCTGGCATCTCCGGGAATAGCTGAACAGGCCCACTCTTGAGTGGCAGTCTCTGCTGCAGCGGGGAAAAGTGAAGGTTGACTCAGCTTGGGGGGTAGGACTTGTCCTTCCTCTTCCTCCTTTTCTCAGACTGGGCGTCAGCACGGGCATCCTCTGCAGCCTGGACACCGGGGCGTCCCGCACTCCTCCATGCTGCTAAGTATACTGCCTTCGCCTCCCAGCTGCTGGTTTCGATACCTGCCAGCTTGAGGTCCCGCTGGCAGATATCCTTGAAGCGTAAGTGAGGGCGTCCTACTGGCCTCTTGCCCACAGCCAGTTCCCATAGAGGATGTCTTTGGGGATTCGTCTAAAGTCCATTCTTCGCACGTGGTCCAATCACCTGAGGCGTCTCTGGCTAAGGAGGCCATACATGCTTGGAATGCCTTTTCGTTTTAGGACCTCAATATTGGTCACTCTGCCCTGCCACTTGATGCATACGATGCGCCTGAGGCAGCGGAGGTGGAAGCTGTTTAACTTCTTGTCTGGTGTAGGTTGTCCATGCCTCACTGCCATACAGGAGATTGCTAAGGACGCACGCTTGATACCCTCTCACTTTAGTGTTCTCTGTTAGGCGGCTGTTGTTCCACACCCTCTTGTTTAGCCAGGCCATAGTTGAAGAGACCTTGAAAATTCTGGTGTTCAGCTTGGCATCGAGTCACAGCGTGCTGGCGATGGTGGACCCCAGGTATGTGAACGGATCGACCGCCTCAAGCTGATATCCGTCAATGAAGATGGATGGGGGGCTGTCAACGTCCTGGCCCATAACGTTTGTTTTCTTCAGACAGATTTTAAGCCTGAACTGTTTGCAGGCATGGGACAGATGGTCCGAGAGCTGTTGGAGCTCAGCTTTCTTTTGGGTTGCAAGAGCTGCGTCGTCGGCGAACAGCAATGATTACCATGTGATTTACAAGAACTGATATCAGACTCTGAGACGCTTTGCACGCGAGGACTATAAATAGCTTAATGTTCTAGAATTGAAATAAATACGAACACATTAACTTATCGTTACACAAGGTTGAGCTGTTTTACCAGGAAGGAAGCTTACATATCGAGCTTAGCCTTTCGTTAGAACAACACAACACGAGAAAAAAGCTTGAAAGTCAGTTTCCTATTCTGCATTTTTTAATTTGATGTTTAAAGCAATATTTAAATTTGTTTTAGTCACTGTGTATCAGCAATTTCATACTTGAAAGCAAAGCATGATATTTTAAAACGTTTTTAAGATTTTACCAAAAGTAGGTCAGTCCGAAATACAATGCCAACAAAATACTTTCAACCGTGGTGCTACTTGAAAAAAGTTTTTAAAGCCGCCAATACCTTAAAGATATTACTATGGAAATTTGTCGATGACACTACAGCCTCGGAGACAGTTCCGAAAGGAAATGCTAGCAACGCTCAGGGAATGACCGATCGAATAATCGAGTGGTCTCACGAAAATAGACTTGTCCTTAACCCTGATAAGTGCAAAGAAATCAGAATTTTGTTTACTCGTAAACCTGAGCAATTTGATGCCATAACCATCTATGGCAAAGAACTTGAGGTGGTCAAGAGTGCGAAGGGTTAACAATAAATAATAACTGACCTGGAACGCCCATATTTATTATAGATTATCTTATTTCAAATTATATTATCACTAATACTTCTATATATATACTTGTAAATTTTCAAATTTGAAAACTTGCTTAATTGTAAAATTGCTTAATTCGTGTAAATGGACTTAACTCTCTAGAAGGTAGATAGTGTCAATGTCTACACACTGAAATTAATACTAGCTGACAACAAATAACTCTTCATAGGTTGGAACAGAATCAGATCCCTTTGAGCAAAAGGCTATCATAACTTTACATGGTCATGTGCGTTCAAAGGAGATTCCCGTTTATGGTACAAAGACTCTTGCTCTTCGTGAAGGAACAATTGACATTCATGGGAAGCACGTACCTATCACGTGGACTTACCTTTCCCAAACTGCCGAGGCTGGTGCTACACAAATACACCTTAAACAGAAAGTTACGTGGAAAAGAGGGGATATGATTGTTATTGCTCCAACAGCAAAGTCACAGCGGGAACACGAACAATTGACAATCGCTGGAGTACTGAATGATGGTAAAACATTAGTTTTCAATCAGCCACTAAAATACCGACACATTTCTATTTCCCAAACAATAGCGGGACGTGATATAGAAACAAGAGGTGAAGTTGGGCTTTTAAGTAGAAATGTGGTGATCCAAGGATCGGTTCACGATGAGTGGACGGAGAAGATTGAAGCGTGTCCGAAAGAATTTCAGGCAGGCCAGTTTCAAACACAAACATGTTTTCTTGGTCGATTTGGTGAAGAAATTGGTAGCGACATGTTTGGAGTACAAGTTATGATCCATGCTCCTCATAAAAACCACAATCATGAACCTAACACGAGCATTGTAACAGCTCGATTCAGCTATACAGAGATTCGTCATGCAGGGCAAGCATTCAGGCTTGGACGTTATCCAATTCATTTTCACGTAAGTGGTTCTGTAAAGGGGTCGTATGTGAGAGGATGTGCTATTCACCACAGCTTTAATCGTGCTGTAACTATGCATGGAATTCACGATCTTCTGGTTGAGTACAACGTCATTTATGACATCATGGGCAACGCATATTTTATGGAAGACGGGATTGAAACTGGGAATATTATTCAGTTTAACCTTGGAGTACTGGTAAAATCATCTAGCTCCGAACTGAATGTTGACATTACTCCGGCAACATACTGGGTTACCAATGCTAACAACACAGTTCAACACAATGCTGCAGCGGGAGGTTCTCATTTTGGTTTCTGGTACCAGATGTTTGAGCACCCGGACGGACCATCTTTCACGCCTGATGTTTGCCCACGAAACGTTCCCATGTTGGTATTTAGTAACAACTCTGCACACTCATTTGGACGTTACGGTATTTGGATCTTTCCAATATATCATCCCAAGAAAGGGGGGAATTGTAATTCCAAGATAGCGGAGCCTGCTGAATTTCATACCTTTCTTGCTTGGAACAATATGAGAGCAGCAGAAACCGTTATTGGTGGCTCCATCAGATTTGTTAATTTTGTGATGTTGGATAATGACATCGCTGGTGTTGAGGTGGTAATGGCTGACGCAGAAGACAGTCCTTGGGGAGGGGCCATGATCAAAGATTCATTGATTGTGGGTCACAGCAAGGCAGGAGAAGGATTTACTTATAAATCAAAAACCAACACAAACTGTACCGAAGCTGGTATAAGGGGCCCTCACTCTTCGCGGCTGACAGTATCTAATGTTACATTGGCAAATTTCAACCGCTCCGGCTGCTCTGCGTTGCGTGCGTGCTCTCAATGTGCAAAATTCAAGAAAAGAGGTGGATGGGAACAAAGATTCGAAAAAATAACTTTAGTTAATTCTCCACATCGTACAGCTTTTGAGTGGGAGCATCAATTTGTTTTCACTGATCTTGATGGCAGCTTAACAGGAACAGCTGGTAGTAGTATTGTTCCTACCAATGGTAATTTACCACCACATCATTGTACCCATTCGTCTGTGGATAGTCATGGAAATACTGCAGGTAGCGTATGTGATCCAACAGTGAAATTTACAAGGTTTTCTTGGAATAAGGCGAAACCAGAATCACTTATAAACAAGGACGTGAACCTGATAAATGAACATGGTAAAAGCGTCATTCCTTTCAATACCAAGGGACAAACGCACTCACAAGGGTGGTGTTGTACATTGATCCTTGGCAAAAACTATTATATTGAATTTCAAAACGTTACCCAAGTTACTAATATTACATACACTGGTTCTTTATACGGCCTTAAGGATGGAGACTGTGTAACAATAAAACACCGACTGAAGCAGTCCCCTGATCATTTCACCACAGGAGGGCCGCCTCAAAATATGACTGACGAGACACCATCCTGTGATAGCTCACCCAGCGGCGCTTGGAGTTTTAGCAATGAAACAAAAACGTTGTCAATATTGGTATCTGGAAAAAATAACCCGACTACTTTGAACAATAATAATGAACCAGTTCAATTGTCATTGACAGTTTACAGATGCTATTTCCTAGATTGTATAAGGCCAACGCCTCCTCCACCACCCCAAGGTCGTCCTACCGTATCTCTCAGTTGGTCAAAGCCTGAAGACTGGGACGGAACAGAACCTCGCTATGGCGGCTATGGCAGAGTCTTGCCTAAGGAAGGTGATGACGTAATGATTATGCCTGGATGGTGGATGGTCGCTGATACAAAGCTACCCTCCCTTAACAAACTTATAATTTATGGTGCTTTGGAGCTTGACAACAACATGGATTTTGTATTGAATGTTTCAACGATTATGATACAGGGCCATACAGCTCGGTTAATAGTTGGCTGGGAGGGCAATCCACATCCGGGTAATGTTCTGATAAGCTTTAGGGGAAACTGGGACACAACGGATAATCCTATGCCAAATGGACCAAACGCTGGTTCTAAGGGGATGGCAGTATTTGGTTGGCTCGAGCTTCACGGTAAACCAAGGAACGTCTATTGGACTAGGTTGGCGGAAACGGCTAGTAAAGGAACGAACTCAATTACACTTCAAGAGCCAGTTGACTGGAAACCGGGAGAAGAGGTTGTTATTGCTTCTACCACTACAGAGCCACTTCAGACAGAGAAGTGTCGAATCAATACAGTCTCGACTGACAAGCGTAATTTAACACTTGAATGCACACTTCAATACACCCACATTGGTGAAACATACAGCGCTGGTCGATGGACCTATCAACTCTCTGCTGAAGTTGGACTGCTGACTAGGAACTTGGTAGTTGAAGGTACAGATGATCCTGCGGGTGTACTGGAGCAGCAATCTTTTGGTTGTCGCGTCCTTATTGGCTCGTACACTCAAGGAGGAATTTCATACCCTGGCCGAGCAAGAATTGAAAATGTGCAGTTCAAGCATTGCGGTCAAGAGGGATGGACTGACTCATACGACCCAAGGTTTGAATGCCATAGTGATTTTTTGCTTTTTTTAGTAAATTATAACAACTAAACTATTTTCCCTAATTTATTTTCAATAATCCATCTTAGTTTATTATAAATGATAGAATCTAATAACCTATTTATTTACTGAAAAATAATACGTTTTAATTTCCAAAGTCCCATTTTTAGTTATTATATTTTAATGTTGCTTTAACTGATTCCTTCATGCTTTTTTCCAACTATCTACGTTTTAAACACTCCAATAATTTGCCCAGTTTGAACAGCTGATTTTTAATACCTGTTTTCTTTTAATTTGAGAGTGACAAGCCCGTGATCTTTAAATATTTTTTCCTTGAACCTTCTTCTGTAAACTCTCAAGGGCAGTTATTGAATGACAGAGGTATTTTTGTTTAATAAACAGGTATTCGTTGGCCTTTCTGAACGTTGGTGATGTTCCAGGCAATTTCTCCTACATCCGAGGAAACTCCTTTGATTTTAACTTCAACACGGGCATAGGCGTGTTTGGCACTAATTCACTGGAGGTTAGGGACAACGTCATCTACCACAGCGTAGGTCCGTGTATGAGAATAGAAGGAACAGGAAACCTCGTGTTTCACAATATGGTTGTTATGTCGCTATCTATTCTCACCTACAAAGGGCGTAAGACTAAAGTCAATCTAATATGGCCAGGAGCAATTGAGGTCAACCTAGCAACAGATATCACAGTTATCGACAATGCTATTGGTGGAAGTGAGCGTATTGGATTTTTGATGGATGGTGACGAATGCCGCAATGGCACAAAAACTAACCGTTGGGCGGGCAATGTAGTTCATGGAGCCTGGCGCGGGATACAGATTGGCTACGAAGATGGACATCCAGACTGTTCCCTGATTTATGGGTTTTTAACCTGGAAAAATCTTGATTATGGAATTTGGTTTTGGCCTGAGTCTCGGGTCATTATAAGTGACGTCATAGCAGTAGATAATACAGTTGGGATAATGCCCGAAGTAGCTGAACCATCCGCAATTAAACATCTAACTGCTAACAAGTTTGTTCAGCTTACGAACTCTCTCATTGTCGGATCAAGTCTTAGTTATGATTGTGTTGAAGATGCTAAGCCTCCCAAAAACAGTATTCCTTTTCCTGACTCAAGATCCATGAAAGCTCCTGGAGGTTAGTCAATGAAATTTAAGTTTACTTCTCTGTATCTTCATTTCTCTGTTCCCAGGTTTATTTTGCAACACTTCTATGCCAGACGCTTGAAAAACAACAATGAACATTTCTAACACAAAAGATAATATTGAGAAAAAAGTGGAGAATGTTCATAACTTTCATTAATGAGGGAGCTTAAAGTCTCATTCCAGAGTCTAAAATACAACTAGTACTTTCTGTTGTAGATAATTTCCCCTGCAAATATATTTCTACGCTATGGTGATTAATGGTTTGTATTCTATACAAGTTTCTTTCTTTCCTTATTGTTATTTAAACTATCAAATTCTTGTATTCATTGCCAAAAAGTCTTGTCTTTAGGTAAAGGTGTCAAAACGTCAAGGAATAATGTCAGCGATGCACAAACATAACTCGTAATTAGAGTAATGATTGGCTTGCCTTTTTATAGATACAGTTTGATAAACTTTTAAGTTCAATAAAAGATGCTGACGTTTCGGACTGTAGTCCTTTGTCGGAGTGAAGTTATACTTCACTGTCACACTTCACTCCGACGAAGAACTATAATCCAAAACGTCAGCATTCTTTATTCTTCCACGGTGTACAACTTAAAAGTTTATCAAACTGTAACTATAGAAACACCAACCAACATCCGATTTTATCGCATTTAATTTTCCTCTTTATGCATGTTTATGATTTTTTTCAATTAGGTGGAAAAATTGGAATCACATTATCCTTCTTTGGGTCTGCTGCCGGTCGTGGACCGGTTATGTCTTGGGAAAGTCCTCATACTTACCCTGCAATTAACGGTTATACGCTTTATGAAAAAGTAACATTTGCAAACTTTGGCGAGAAATGTGGTAAAAGAGATTTTGCGATCGTAACTAACGATCACATTGGAGACATCTTACACCCTGTGTCTGTCAAAGGTGAGTAGGCCCAGTCATGGACGAATATAAAATCTCTTTTTACTATGTATTCCATCAACTAGCCTAAGTTTCTAGATTTCACGCGAAACAAAATTGTTGCGCAACAAAATTTTTCTCCCGGGTTTTGCTCCATTGAATCAAACTGGTTAAATATGAGCGAGCAAGCTCCAGGAGCAAATGTGTTGCGGGAGCAAGCTCCCTCGTGTGTACCGGCCTTTAGTCCTTAAAGGAACAGTCAACACCCAAAAATTGTCAATTCTCAGTCAAAATATATTTATTTGGAAACACAGTGATATCAATTTTAAGACTAGTAGTCCGCTGCTTTACCTGTAACAAAATTCCAAACATCGCTTGTTGATTGCTGTGAAGGACGCCATATCTGCTTTTGCGCCACAACGTCAACTCGTCAAACAAAGTCCATGTGCTTCAGTGTGCTTTGATATGTAGTTCTTTATAATCTCACTTTGTCGGTTCAAAATGGTTAATTGTTGTATTCTTGGATGCACATTACAAACTACTCATCTAAAACTTCGGATATGACCGGACCACAACCGAGCTCTTGAACTGGCGATACAAATGGCAATATTGCGTCCTTCACAGCGATCAGTTAGCGATGTTTGGATTTTTTTTTTACAGGTAAACTAGTGGACGAATACTCATAAAAATGATATAAATGTGTTTCCAAATAGATATATATTTGACTGAATATTGACAATTTTTGGGTGTTGAATGTTCCTTTAAATCTATTACAGATAGCTTTAAAAAAATTTAAAGATTTAGCATTGATATATTTTTCTTCCTCCAATGACATTTGTGTTAGTTATCTACTTGCTTGCTTGTAATTACCGAGAAACCATGCTAAATTTTTCGTTAGGTTTTATAATTTTTTTTATAATTATTGTTTATCTGAAAGTCAAAATTTTCAATTTCTGACATAATCATAATATTCATTTGTAGAACTAACTTGGCCCAGTACGAACGAACAATCAAGACTACATTTATCAACTCCTTCAACAAGATGGGTGAACCCATCCGACTGCGTTGATATGGATTGCGATACATTGCGCCAGTCTCTTGTAAAGGATCTCGATGGAAGTCTTACGGGGAAACCTGGGGGGTCAGCTATTTCCAAAGCTGAATACCAGTGGGATGGAAACCCTAGTTTTGGTTTAGGTAAACAATGTTTCCTAACTCAGAGCGTAAAATATCTAAATGTAATATGATATACAAGCGAAATGCCATACAATAAAAATAATTTATTACTTTTGTAACCTTTATTCAGACTTGGCGGAAGAGGGAGCTTTGGTTACCCCTCGAATTGAAAGATTTGTTACTTATAGATGATTTTTATGAACCACCACCGAACTATTGGGTTTTGCCAAGGTTTGTTTGGGAGGTTTTTGATATCGGTGTTTTAGATTTTACTATTTGTGTGTTGCTATGGTAACAGAATTTTGATTGTCATTTTTTTAAATTTGTTTTTTCATAGTTTTTAGTTAAATTTATATTTAAACAAACAAAAGTATGTTCTAGTTTAAATGTTTTTTTTTAGTTAATATCAATAACAGTTTTTTGGCATCACATAAAGTGTTAAAAATGTTGTTTTAAACGTTGCCAAATGACTTCATGTCAATGGGACATCAAAACAATTACCTTTTTTTTCAATTTTCATTGAAAGCTCCAAGTAACGCGAGAAAACAACTGATTTGATCTGTTTCTAACAAGTTTCGCTTTTTCCCTTTGCTTTTTCTTTCTATAAACCTTTGACTTTTAAAAGCAGTAATATTCAGAGTTACAAAGATTTGGAGGCGAGTACTGAAAAATCCGTCACCAGTCCCAAGAGCACAAAACAACCCAGTTTGAAGATGGTTAATCTCCCCTGTGACATTTCTTGATTTTAATATTGGTGTTGAATTTAAGGATTTGTTTATCATTCCACTTTATGATCATCTAGCTTTCTAACAATGAAATAACTGTAGAGTAACTTTAAGACCTTTTTAAAAAATGTTGTGCATGCTGAGAACAAGTTAAAGCTCCCATTTTCAAAATTGTTTATCTATCTTGCAACGATAACCAGAACAATGATACAAGTAGAAGAACTTTAGTTGATAATAGTCGCAATAAAAACTGTGCTCATTTAAAACAGTAGTATATTAAAACACTCATTGAGCTCTCATTAACACTTGGAGCATTAGTTGACCGTCAATTACAGCACTGAGAGAGCTCAAATTTTAGTTGAGTTACATCAGTGCCTGACGTTTTGGAGAGCGTTGAAGAGATTGTTTAAATGTTTTTTTGCAATGGTAATCATTACTCTTTTCTAAGAGTTGTTACTTTCTTTAACAGGTGACTATCGCATTCCAACGCCAGCTTTGTCTTTGCCAGATGGGACAAAACTTGACCCTACTATAGTGTATCCACACAAAGGAATCGTTCGTGGTACGAAAGACCAAACCACCTGTAGCTGGCACTCTTCATGGAATGCTTATAAATGTCACTCACTTGATCACATGATGCTTGTAATCGAAAGTTTAGATCCCGACACAGAGACCCGACGTCTCTCTCCTATAGCTTTGATTGCTGACGGTTATATTAATCTTTTAAACGGCCCTATGGATCATGGTTGGTGCTTTGGGTACACTTGTCAGGAGCGACTCTCGACTTTCTATGGTATAGTGGCAACAGGTCGAAATTATAGCTTGTATTTCTCCGCTAACGAACCGCAGAAAATGAGGTTCCATTTGTTGAACAGCAACTCAGAGCAGGCTATACGCCTTGATGTGTTTTTTCAGAGACCACCGAGAAAAGACGTTTATCGAAAAGGTAAATAAATATGTAGAAATAAATAATAATATTAACAAAAACTATGAAAAGCTATGTTTTAGGTATATATGAATAAATGATAAAGGGGGCAATACCTGCATTTTAATTTGACTTTTTTGCACCTTTTTTGGGATATATAAAATACAGATTAAATTTTTTGGTAACTTTGCAATTTTCTACCAACTATTTAAAAGGTAGCAACATTAATATTAGCTTTCCTGTGTCCTTCTAGATGCTTTAAAAGCACTTTTGTCTTTCGATTAGAGTAAGTTTATGTTTAGGTAACTAGCCCCTTGATTTGACAACAGGGTAATACCATTATTTGCTATAGATGTATATCATATTTAATAACGTTAAAGGCTAGGTGGGCAAGGGATTACTTAAAAAAGAGAAATTGTGAGACAAAAGAAAGAGGACAAGAAGTGCTAGAACTTGATGACTGATGGAAAGAGAGAGAAAATTAAAACTGGTTGAGATCTAGATGGAACTATTTTGGGAGCTACTTGTTTCATATTTGTTATAGTTTTGTTTTTAAAGCAGCTAAGGAACTGACTTGACTCCTGCAGGCGTTTTTATAAACCCAGCGAATGCTAAACTAGAAGGAAGTTCATTCACACTTTCACCAACTCCAAACAATGCGCCCGAAGATTATTTTTATCCACCGCTGACCAGTTTTAGCGGCGCTAACTATTTTGACCGCGAAAAATCAACAATGTTCCTGGTTATCCGTGGCAGTGAACCTGTTGAAATACGAACAGTGGCCGCTATTCAGGTAATAATTGGCTGATACTATTTTGCGATAACAATAATATAATGTACTTTAAAATAAAATTAACTTCAAAAGCCAGTGTTTAAAATGCATGTTCACCTTTTAATTGGCATTTGTTGCATTTAAACTAACTAAACGTTAAGGTACTCTCAGTCTCATGAAGAGAAAAATCTATGTTCAACGTATTTGCTTCTTCTTTTGTCTGGTTTTTATTTTCTCGTGCAGTTCTGCAGTTTTTTTACCAAACTAGTTTTTGGTGGACGTCAATCGAAAGCCTTTCGTTTAAAGCAGTTGCCGACAAGATCTGAGTCAAACAAGGTTTGATTGACGTCCACCAAAAATCGATCACGACGTCGGAAACAAACTGCGGGAACGCACGTGTAAGTGAAAAACGGCTGTAAAGTACGAACAACGTACAAAACATATTTCAGCACGTTAAGAATATATCTGCAGCATTGTAAAGATACTTTGTGAGCACAACACTACAAGAACATGCTATTCACTTTAAGTGAGACAATGGCACGTAATATATAACAGCTTTGTTTTATAGCTCATCAATTTAGTTGAGTTCACAGGTTCGTTAAGTTTTCTTTTTAGCTCTTTCGATATGAAGCAACCTTTTTTGCTCGAACTAAAGTATAGGAAATTATTTCAAAGGTGACTCTTGGCGCAAAACCGATGAGTATCGATGAGTTTTTTGGTCCAAAACTGGTGTCCAACTTAGCAAACCTTCTTGGTATCGACGAGTCAAGGATACGTGTCATGGATATTGTTGGAGCTTCAAGCTCCAGAAAAAAACGAGCTACAGATGACGGAAACATGTTAATCAGCTTTGAGATAGCAGATCCCCCTGCCCCAACTATATCTTATCAAGAGGAAGATGTGTATACATCCAACAGCACAAATAATGACAGCCTTGCTTCAACCTCTGAAGGAACTACACATGATCTGCCAGCAAACTATACAGGTTAGTTCTCGTCATAATCATTACGATCATCATTATCATGAAAATAATAATCATCATCATCACGACCATCATTGACATCATCATTATGAACATCATCGTACACATTGTCGTAATCATTATTTTAATATTTTTCTACATTCTCCTTGTTTTTTATTTGGTTTACAATGACTAGAACTTTTTTCTTTCCTCGTTTTCATCTTATATATATTGTTTTTGCAACATTTAACCAAAAACATTTCTTTTATTGATGAAGAAATCAATCTTTTCTTCCAATAAAATATTTAATAAAAACAAACAATGATATAAAAAGTTAGAGTAATATCCGGCCTCTTTTCAATCATATTCTTTAATCATTCATGACAATTTGATTCCACTCATGTTATATTACGGTACACAAACGTCAGCTACGGAAGGGACGAATCTGCCGCTGACTACCTACCAACCAATTCTATTACATATTGTCTATATCCCTCGCATGATGCAGGAATTAGTAGGAGGTATCACAGAAACCCTCGTTGACGCCATTAATGCAAATTGAAAATGAAATAGAATTTCAAACAAATCGCACTGAGGGTTGTTTTTCCCACTCAGGTCCAGGAAACACGACGTCATACGAGGATCTTCTTGAGCTGTCCTCGACACTGATAGAAAAAATCCAGACTGGGGATGTTGCTAAATCCAGTGGACTTGATATCGTCTCTTTATCAGTAACAGACCCGGAACCCGCTGTCGTGGACCCTACAGGGGGAGTGCGTGCCACAAACCTGACAGGTAAATGTCTGATGGTGACAGTAAAACGAAAATTCTAACAATAAGCATCGCTGATTGGGTGTACTGTAATCTGTTGCTAGGTTAAGCGAACAAAGATGCCATAACTTGGTCGAAATAATTACCATTTATTTTAAGTATTTATTATTCCATTAAACTCTCATTTTATTATTTAAAAAGGCAAACATTTCTTCTTGTTTTTGTTAAGGGAACGTACCATGTTTTTCTTTGTGTCTCCGAATATTCAATCTCAATGTACGGAAAAAAGTGGTAACAAAGATAGTAATAGTATCTTTCGTTAGATAGAATTATTAACTTGTGAGTTAGAAACTAACATTGCTTTCATAAAACGCGTGAAAAAATAGGAAAGTGAAGGCCGTATTTAAGTGTTTGTTTACATCCGGGCATCATACCAGCGACACTATCCATTGTTGGCCAGCAGCATCTCTCTTATAGTTGCTTAGTAACCGCTGGGTACGATTCTGTTGTTTAGCTATTCAATAAAGTCGTACAAAGTTACTAGTTGATTTGTGATTATTTGTGAGTGTTTGCCTTCAAACTCTATAACACGAGAAACAGCGAGTACCCAACCCAACTAGGTTAAAACATTTGGGATAGATAGTTACTAGATATCTACTAAACACGATATTAAACATTATTTTAACCATATTTTTTATGCTCCCACGAAGATCTTTAAGAGCTCTCCCGTTCCTTCTAATTCAGGTCTTTTTACCATAAAGTTTCAATTTCTATTGAAGAAACGACATCTAATCAACTACATTTGTACTTAGTACATTCCAAGATTTCCAAAAGACAGCTCAAAGTTATGTTTTGAAAATCGGATTTGCAAACTAATGTTAACAGTATTTTCTAACATTCTTTAAAATTCGAGTTATACAAGACATTAAAATTACAGAAGCATTGTCTTTGCTTGTGAAAAAACGAAGGTAATCAAATAAATGTAAGCACTTTGCTAATAACTCGTTTATTGCAAAACAATGTGTGTAGGTTGTAGTCCTGCATTTATTCCTCTAATCTTGAATGTGTTCAATCATGTTTTAAGGAGGTACAAATGAAACTGGCAATGGTACCTTGAGATACGATCAGAAAATGTCCCTTGAAGAGGAAGAAAAAAAGTCTTCCCGCAGCGGAGTTACCTATTTAATACCTAACAAGCTGAAACTAGAACAAGAACCGTTTGGCGCCAACGAGACTGTTCCTTTCACCATCCAACCAAAACTGATCATGTTGGACGCTTTCGATAGAGTAGTGACCAATCTTGGTCATGCAAGTTCAAGCTGGTACGTGACAGCATCCATTAAGAATGATACTGGAGATGCCGGTGCTGTTCTGGAAGGAAACGTCAGTATTGCATTTGTTGGTGGTTGGGCCAACTTTACTGATTTGAGCATCACTCACAATGCGACTGATTATGTACTGGAGTTCAACATTACAAAGCCAAGCGCTATCAATTTTAACATTACATCGCAACCCTTCGAGGTAAAGGAACGTATTATATATTGCTCTCTAGCAATACATCCACAAGGGGCCAATGAAACTGTCCCGTTTATTCATCAACCGCTGATAGAATTCCGAGATGCAGCCACAAAAGGCATTGTTCGCAACACGGGCTGGAAGGGACGCCAATGGTTAGCCACTGCTTCCATCTCTAATCCTGAAGAAAACTCGGGTTACCTTAATGGTAAAACAGAGGTCGAGTTTGTTGAAGGCTTCTCAACATTTAATAATCTTAGCATTAGCCATGCAGGCACAGAATATGTTCTTGAATTGCAAGCGAGAACAATACCAGCCTCAAGGTATTCCTGCTCACTGCAAACAGATTCCTTTAATGTTACAGAACGCGTACTGTACCTAAGATTTGCTCAGCAGCCTGGTAACTGCAACGACACTGTAGTCTGCGGTAGTCAACCAATCCTAGAGATACGCAATACCTTCCCAGAGGAACTTGCGGGAAATATTGGCTGGCGTGGACGGAGTTGGACGTTAACTTCGTCTATGATTGGTGCTAACAACTCAGTCATAAATGGTTCATCTAGACTAACAGTACCAGAATCTGGAAGAGTTGAATTTACTGATATCAGTTTTTTTGATGTAGCAACAGGTAATATATTAATATAAATAATGATGTGATAGTTCAAAAAAATGAACTCATAATTTTAATTTAAAATATTATAAGCTGTCCGACAAGGCAGGAGGCATACTGTTAACGAGCTAAATAAACTAGAGTTTTATATTTGATCTGTAAATAAAGAAAAAGAATACACATGTACGAAAGATAACTTGCGAGCAGCTGTTTGAACATACATCTAAAAGTTAACAGAAGACATAAGGCATTTCAAATAAGCAAAGATGTTAAGCAAAACTGGAAGTTTGATAAAAACACTAAGAACAGAAACGTTCTAAAGCTAAAACTTTGCTGAGCAAATTTTTATTTATCTATTTATTTATTTATTCATTTATTGATTGATTGATTTAATAAATTTTGTAATCCTCAAAGGCTTACCATCGCGTGAATGTAGACAACAGACAGACCACAACACGGGGATCACTACCCTACTCTTTTCGATAAGTTTGAGGGTTCTTTTAAGTCTCCCAATAAAGTGTCGGGACTGGACCTACGGTTTAATTTATCACCTTACCAACTAGGCTGACCAGGCGGCGGTAAACGTTAGAAGCTAAAGCTGTACCAAACTATAACTGGCAATCCTGCGAACCATTATTGTCCAAATAAATGTTTTCATTGGTTAAAGTCAAAAGCCTTCGTCACTCAGTTTTGGCATTGACGGCACCTTTACCTTAATTTATATTGTTGATTCTGTATGGTCTTCTTCATTCTAACAGGTTATAAAATGAAATTCGATGTAACAACGGATCCCTCTTCGTCATACTCTGGCCTAACAATAACTTCCGCCTCGTTTGACGTGAACAAGAGAAGATTTTTTCTCTCTGTTGTCGTTCAACCATCAAATGCGAACCAGTCCGTGCCATTTGGAACGCAGCCGGTCGTAGAAGTCCGTGATGTCGGTACAAGTATGCGTGCTCATCCACTAAAGGAACATTGGACCGTTGCTGTTCGTCTTGTATCTGGGACTGCTAACGCTACCCTGTCTGGCACCACAAATGTTACAGTGGAGAACGAACAAGCAGTCTTTACCGACCTTTCCATTTCTGTCTTTGGTACCAACACTGTTCTGGAGTTTTTGTCCAGCTCTGGCCTTATGGTAGGCAACCTAATAGAACAAATAGATGTATTGATGTGTCTTTACGGGTTCCAGTAAAAATCAGTATTTGTTTTATTCAAGTAAGTTTAGCAAGTCTTATTCATTTTTAAGATTTTCAAGACCTTGATGTAGTTCACGACGTTTTAAATCAAACTGTTAGCATTTTTTAACTACAATTGTTTTCAATGAATTCCATGAATAATCTTAGCTTTTATAACATCCTAATTTGCTTAAAGAAATGCTAGTGTCGAGTGTTTGAACAGAAATTAGAAACTGTAGAAATTTTCAAGTTTTCTTTTTAACTATTATTTTTATGCTCGTAGAAATTGTTACAGTTGATAAAGGTGAAATAAACATTTTCCCTGCAACGTGCATTTGTTTTACTCGTTAAGAAGTCTTCTACTACAAGATAATCCTCACATGTACATCTTTTATCGTTTTACCTAGGTACAAACAGCTCCGTTTGAAGTCCATTATGTCAACGACCACTCTCCAATATTTGACCCTGCAAGCGGTAATTATAACGTGTCATATCTCGAAGATATTTTAATTGGCTCATTTATTGCGACCGCCACAGCCACCGATATGGATTCCGGTCCTCAGGGAGATGTATATTTCTCTATTGCTGGTGGAAATACTGGTAACAAGTTTGCCATCAACGCTACATCCGGGGTTGTTAGTACAATTGCGTCACTTGATCGTGAAACAACAGCAGAGTTTTCACTTGTCATTCGTGCCAGTGATGGCGCTGTTTCTGGGAAGGTTCGATACAGTGACGGTAGTTTGGTTGTCCATGTACTGGATATTAATGACAATGCGCCAGTGTTTTCAGGTGTCCCTTTTATTGCAGTATCTGTTTTAGAGAGCAAAACAGTTGGAGAAGTTGCTGCTAGAGTAACAGCTACTGATGCCGACTCGGGTAGCAATAGTGAGTTGCGGTATACTATCATCTCAGACAACGACAGAAAATATTTTACCATCAATGCTACAACAGGAGATCTCATAGTGAACACATCTCTAGACATGGACCAATTGCCGCTTCCTGTTTTGAAACATTATCTTGTGATCAATGCACGTGATCTTGGAGCAAATGTTTCTTTCAATACATCTGTTCACGTGAACATTACTATAGTTGCTGATAACGAGTTTGCACCAAGGCTTCAACATGCAGACACGTTCAACTTTACAGTTGCTGAGAATACCAGTCCCGGTGATGGAATTGTTCTTGTTGACATAAACGCTACTGATGCAGATTACGGAGTACATGGCCATATAACTTACAACTTGGTGTCAGGTATGAAAACCAAAATTGATGTTTTTTTTGTTTTAAATACTTTTTGTATTATACCGCAATAAAATTTTCTAAACTAGATGAAATTTATACTTTTTTTTCTGCCTAAATGCTACTTTGAGTTGGGCGTAGCTAGCATCGTGGCCCTAAATTTTGAACCGGAAGTATTGTAATATTTTGTTCTTTAACGGTAACTAATAATAACAGGTAAATCCTTTTCTCAAAATAGGAACCCTAAACAGGTAAATGCTTTACCCAATACAGGTAACTTGTTTCTCAAAATAGCAACCTTACTACCAGATCTTTGCCTTTCAAAAATAGTTTGTCCCCACTAAATTTTGAGTCTGGCTACGCCCTTAAGTTCAACTTCAAGTAGAAACCAAGTAACCATGTTTTCCCTAAAGTACAACAAATGACCAATAGAGCAAACAACTCAACATTGTTGTAATGGTCACGGCTAAGTTGAAAAACAGCAATTTTTGGGCCTTTCCTTTGAAAGACTTTAAACTGCCTTCAAAGTGCGGATATCGCTTTTTTAATTGGTTCTAATAAACCTAAAAAATTCAGCCTAAAAATAAATTATCCTACTGCTTTGTGGAGCAAAGATCTGGTTTCTGAAACCTTGCAATGGTTCAAAGGGAGGATGCTCCTGCGCAGTTGAATAAAATGCGAAAATTATCGTCTTTATCACTTTTTAAATTCATCGTTCATCTAACCGCAGTACTAACCATATAAACTCGAAACCAAGGCACCTTTCTAAATGTACTAATCTCAATAATCAGACGTGTGTTTTTTTCTTGAGGTAGGGGTAATATAGTTGCTAATACGGAGTTTTTATTGTAGGAAACACTGGCTTGAAATTCACTCTCAACTCCACAACCGGTGTGCTAGTTTGGACATCAGCTTTAGATTACGAAATGACGCCATTGTTTACACTGGTAATTCATGCAGAAGATTGCCATGGTGGTGTGGGGACCAAGTTTGCTGTTGTTACAGTGATTGTGAAAGTGACTGATCTTAATGACAACGCACCTACATTTTCAAAGGCGCAGTATACACTGGATCTGCCTGAAACCACGGCTGTTGGATCCACCGTGTTTACATTCCTTGCCAATGATTCAGATGCTGGAAACAATGGTCTTGTTAGCTATGCATTATCGTACACAGATGACAGTGAAATGTGGATCCTTAACAGTACTAGTGGTGACCTTGTGCTAAACGGTTTGTTTAGAAAAATACCTTTTAGTCATAAAAACTACATTTTGTGCAAATAGTCTCCATATTTACCAAAAACAAGCTAATCGTTTAGCGAGTTTAGAGGCTCAATTCGGGCCAGCGCTAATCTTCGGTTTCGGTAGTTTGTATTGAGCAGATGAGAGTCTTTGATTCCTTCACGAGACACCAATCTATCTCAGATTAGTTCCAGCACACGCTGAAGTTCTGTTGACAGACAGACCTCGTAAGGGTGAAAAATTGAATCAACTTTGGAGGACAACGTCACACTATAACGCGAGTTCTAAATTTTTCAAGAATAAAAAAGTGAGAAATAGGTAACGAATTCGTCTAAATCCATTAGAAGGGATTGCGCTTTTAAATACCAAACCAGTTTCCT
>JAOEHV020104995.1:0-15260 GCA_025447995.2 Isaurus tuberculatus | reverse complement strand
TGGTTAGACTTTCGCGTCTTCTCGGATAAGGACGTTAAACCGTAGGCCCTCGGAGACTTCTGTGTTTATGTGTGTATCTGTCTGTCACGTGAAAAAGTCTCCGTCCACCATCGAGTGGTAAAGATGGTGTCCCCAATTAGTAGGCCTTTGTGGCCGGCTAGAAGAAGATAAAATGGAGAATCTCCTGTAGTCTCAGATGAGTGACTCTGTAAGCGAATAGGATTGATGGAATGCGTTGATCCCAGTCCTTTTGATCAGAACTGACATACATTGAAATGGTCTGAGCAAATGTTCCATTAAACCTCTCTACCAAACCACTGCTTTTGGGATGGTAAGCTGTTGTGTTAACTTTCTTTGTGTTTATCAACCGACACACTTCTAAAACTAGTCTTGAAAGAAAAATATTTCCTCTATCTGATAAAAGAATTTTGGGTGCATCATGCCGTGGTAAAATCTCAGTTGCTTGCTAATAATTTTGATTTAGCTTAGGGTACGGCAAAAGCTTCTGGCCATTTTGTTAGATGATCTGTAAAACAAATTACAGACCGATTTCCTGATTGTGAAATAGGGAATGGTCCCAGAACATCTACCGACAAACGATCAAATGGTCCTGTAACAGGGGGAGCTTTTCTTTCATAATTCGGTGTCTTGCGCATTTGACAATCTATACAAGATAAACACCAGCGTGCCACGTCTTTCAACATTCCTTTCCAAAAGTATCGTTGACGTATCCTTTCGTATGTCTTGTTAACGCCAAAATGTCCACCTGTGACGTTGTCATGCGCCCAAGTTAGGACATTATAGCGCAGAGTCTTTGGTAAAGCAAGCTGGGATTTTGTGTTCTTCCTACGGTTATTAGTTGGAGTCCACAAATGAAACAAAATTCGCTCCGGGTTTAGGTAATAATCGTCTATAGTTAACAGCAATTATCTTGCTTTTCTATCATTAGTAGGTAACTCCTGAGTTTTTAAGTAACGTAAAATGTCTACCAGATCTGGATCAAGAAAATGATGGTCTTTAATTTCTCCTGTTTGAGAAACTGGACTTTCCATGGCTGCCACCTTGTAAGGTCTTCTCGAAAGTGCATCTGCATTTGAATTTGCTCTCCCCTTTCTGGCATATAATTAATTCCGAAATTTCTTGATTTCTTCAATTAGTGCAAGTGTCTCTCGTTTTGTAGTACTTTAATTACGTTCTGCAGGCAATAGATCTCTGCTGCCATAAGAGATCACAACTTCTTTACCATTCTGTTGCTGTCCAAGACACATTCCAATCCCATCAAGTGACGCATTAACGTAAAGTTCAAAAGGAATCGAAAAGTCAGGATAAGCTAAAAGTGGTGCTGTCGTTAATGCTGTTTTTAGTTTTTCAAAAGCAATTTGATAACTTTCATCCCACTTGAACGGTTTATTCTTTCGCGTTAGTTTAAGTGGTGAAGCAATTTTGGCAAAGTCCTTTACAAATCTTCTATAATAGTTCGCAAGACCAAAAACGTTTCTTATGCCTTTAACTTTTTGTGGGACCGGAAAATCTTTCACGGCTGTTATCTTAGCTGGATCCGGACGAATTCCTTTGACCGAAACAATGTGGCCTAGTTAGGTTACCTCTGGCTGTGCAAAATGGCATTTAGAAGGTTTTAACTGAACTTTCACCTCTCGAAATCTTTGTAGTACAACTGAAATGTGTTGTAGATGACCGTCAAAATCTTTAGAAAATTTGACAACATCATCCAAATAAACTAGACATATGTTCCAAGAAAGTCCATGTAAAATGGCTTCCATTAAACGCTGGAAAGTTGCAGGTGAGTTGCACAAACCAAATGGCATCACCTTGAATTCATTGAGACCACTGTAGGTTATAAAGGCAGTTCTGTCTTGACATGTTTCGTTCATTTGAATCTGCCAATATCCACTCATCAAATCAAGAGTTGTAAAATTCATTGCATCTAGTACATCATCAATAGTCTTGTTGTTGCAGCATTCCCTCGTCTGTAGTCTACATAGAAGCGAGTAGATCCATCTTTCTTTTTTACTAGGACGACTGGAGAAGCCCAAGGACTTGTGGATTTCTGTATGATGTCTTATTCTAATATGTCCTTAATATGCTTGTCAATTTGTTCTCGCTGTGCTGGAGAGGTTCTGTGGTCGTTGCCTGAGTGGGGGATTATTTCCTTTATCTATGTGATGTTTGACCACTGAGGATCTGGATCCGAGGTCCTTCCTAATTGTTTTTGAGAGAATGAAAAGACATCACGATATTCATTGAGCAACTTTATAAGTCTCGACAGCTCATCTTGGTTAAGATTTGTCTTTGATAAATCTGAGATAAACGTATTTGCTGTTTCTCTTTGTTTTTCAATGTTTGCAATATTTTCTGTTTTAGGTTCTTCCAGGTTGCAAATTTGAATTATTTCCTCAATAGGATGAAACGTTCCTAGTGTTGAACAGCAATAAATTTTAACTTTCATTGGACTAAATTTTAACAAACGTACTGGAATTGTTTTGTTACTTGACAAGCGTACTAATTCTGCAGCACCACAAACGGTATATTTTGGTACCAGTGATGAATTGGCTTCTAAGATACCCTCTGAATCTTGTTGAAAAATGCCATCTACTTATGCTGGTATAATTATCTCTGAATAAGGTTGTATAAAGAATGTCTCAATTGCTCGCACCTTTGTAATTTCTTTTGGTGTTTGTTCAAAACAATCATATGGTAGCTCTTGTTTATAATCGTTTGATTCTTGTTTACTTCTATATCTATTTGTTTTTCTTCAATGCTTTCAATATCTCGTTTTTCATCGTATCATTATCATTATTTTCAGTGCACGGTAAGTTGAACAAATTCTGATTAAAAATATTTTTGTCTTCATTTTTGTCATTTCTTCTTCTTTATCTGGTTTCATTTTTATCTTCTAAATTTTGTCGACAGTCACGGACTCTAGGCTGGCAACCTCTTTTTCATTGACTGCAGCCACTTGAACAGAACTCCCTGCAAACTCTGAGTGCTTAACTGTTTCTCCTTGCGGGAAACGCAGAGATTTAATTTGAAAATCGATAATACACTTGTTTTTTCTTAGGAAGTCTCTTCCTAAAACAACTTCGTAGGCAAGTCCTTCTATAACATATAATTCTTCATGATAAACTTGATTAGAAATTCCAAATTGTATTGTTACGTATCCAGAGACTTGGAGTTGTTGGTTATCCACGGCAATAATTTTTGGAATATTTTTCTTTTGTAGTGGAATCAGGATAAGATCAGGGCTAATTTTTATCCAATGTCGACTTACAGCCGACACTGATGCTCCAGTAAGCATTGGTGTTGAGGTACCTTCTATTACTCCTTGAATCATCATGTTTCCGTACTTATGACAAAACTTTGTTCTTTACTTTTATTATTAGAATCAGCTATTTTAGCAATTGTAGCTTGACATAACTCTGCTTGGTCTTTGGTTATATTGGAAGGATTCTTATAATCAATTGTTTCTGAATTCTTTTTGTAACTTGATAAACATTTACTTGTACGTCCTTGGATAATTGACTCCTTCTGAGAATCAGAATGAAATGATTTAACTTTGTCACGCTTTGAATATTTACACAGGTTGTTGACATTCAGTTGAGGTTTATCTTTATTGTTAATAGAATAGTTTCTCTTGTCATCATCATCAAATGTTTTAGTTGCTTTGTAATGGGCCCACACAGCTCTCTTATAAGTGGGAGCCCCTCCTAGTTTCCCTGGTTGAAACGTGTCGGAGGACGCTGGAGAAACTGGGCTCTAGCTTGCGATTGACCATTTGGTTGACCATGCGGAATAAACTTTCGCTGTTGTGGATTTCTTGGGTCACGCAGCAAACCTCGACAATTTTTAGCGATATGTCCAACTCTTCGACAATTGTTACATATAACCTCACCTGTTATTGTGCGCTCATTTATTCCGTTTAATTTATATGATCTACCAACTTTGTTATTTTTAAACTGCATCTGAGACTTCTGGTCCTGGAGATGTCGAAGGTCATTGCGAAGTCTCTGTACTTCAGTTTGAGGTTTATAGCGATTAACTTATGACTGGTTTCCAGTGTAGTGAAAGTTTCTGTAGGCTGATATGTGTCCCTCTTCATTTGCCAGTTTTAATTCCTCAACTTTGTTTTTAAGTTCCTGTAGTTGGTTTGCGTCAACTGAAGAATTAACTTTTGCAGTAGATTCAGTTTCTTGTTGGAAACATTGCATTTTGCAAATTTGAGACTAATTTCTTTAGTTCTGTAATTTCTGCGCCTTTAGATGTTTCAGCTATTACTGCATTCTTCAATCTTGCGCTGGTAACTATTTCTTCCATTGTCTGTGACTGTGTAATGATGACATGAGCTTTCAGAGTTGGCAACAGACCTTGAACAAAAATATCACACATTTCATGTTTAACCTGTGACATCTGCGATAAATACCTTCTGTATAATCTTCAAGAGATTCGTTTTTGCCTTGCTTGCGCTTATTCACTTCTTGTCGCAGAAGGAACTGGACTGGAGCTGTACTAAATCTTAAACGAAATGCTTCTAAAGGTTGGTAGGTGAATAAAATATGTCCTTGCCAGGCCATCTAGATAGAACGGAAGCGCCCTTGCTTTACGGATGTCACGCCAATTCTTAAATTCTGCTAAATCGTTAAATTTCGTAATCCAATCTACTACATCTTCGCTTGGCTATCCATGAAAATGTTTAAGTTTAAGTCCTGGCGTGATAGGGTTTTGTCTTTGCTCCTCTATTCCTGTGATAGTTTCTTGAATTGCTTCTACTGCTTGAAGAATTGTTACATTTTCAGCCATATTCGTTTGCAGTTGTTTATTAACTAACGGTTGAGAAATGAATTGACCTTTTGGCAAAGAGAGTCTATGCACTTCCGGCGGCGAGACGTTTTGACTTGTGTCGAAGGGAAAGTCTATAGTTGTTTTTTAAAATAATGTCGGCGTTACTGGAGGTTGAGCTTTGGTCAGTTATTAAGGATTCTGGTGTTCCAAGTGGACTGGCTAATTGTTATATATTTGGACTTCCTGTGTAATTTAGGGACATGCGCTAAATTCATCATATGTACTTGGCCCAGAAATACGCGATACTGAAACAACTTCGTTTATTTTTTTCATTGTGAAAAATGCTATCAAAGCCTTTTTTTGTGCTAAAGTTTCGTCGTCTGACTTAATTTTCTTGCGTTTCGCGCTTGATATTTTTACGGTTCTATCTTAGGGGGCGGTCTTTTATTGACGTTCTCCCTATAGCCTTTCATGTATAGCGTTGGCTTCCAGCAAATATCGCTTCGATAGCCAGCAAAAAAATGGTTGGAGCACACTTTCGTTCTTCTCTTTCTTTGGATCTGTTTCTCCTAAGCGGCCATCTCTTTCTTCGACCGAGGCGAGAAAAACCGAAGAATACCCACATGAGGGAGTTTGATTTGTATGTGAGGATATCGACGATCATTGTCACATCCGAACACTGCACAGTGATCGCCGCCACCCATAAAGAACTCTTGTTTTTAAAGAGAATTCAGAAGTAATTTCGATAAAAATGCAAATATAGTAGACTGCTTGTTTGCCCCCTGGCGATCCCAAAAGGCTTTGCAAAACGTTTTAAGACACTGACAAGCGCTTTTAATTTTTCGTTTGAGCTTCGGTTTGTTTCTTTTCTTTCAAATACTCAGTAAAAACTTTTATGGCACACTTTTTGGCTCTTGTTGTGTTGCTTGAATTTTTACTGTCCACGAGGCTTTCCAATCCTTTTTTGATAACGAGGCAAACCTGTTTAACGACTTTGCCATGACAAAGCCAACGATTCAATTCAATTGAGTTGACTAAAAGTACAAACCGCTCGTTTGATTTTGAAAAACATTTTATGTAGGTATGATGTCACATCTGCAGTGATAAATATATTGTCTGTAGGTACTTTAAGTCACATCTACAGTGATAAATATATTATCTGTAGGTATGACATAATGAAAACAGCATCCGCAGAATTTAGCTGTGTGCTTGTGGCCAATCAGAATTGAGATAGCAATGTCATTGCATAATAATGTCAATTATCTGATTTATGGAAAAGTTTTAAAGAGGGATTTCGTTACGCTGATTTGTCTAAATTTAAAGAAGAGTAAGTTATTTTGGAGATAAAAGAATTTACTTCGAAGACAAAAATAAACATACAGAATTCCTCTTTGCGATGATGAAGATGGATAAGTCTCAAGTAAATTTTACACAAAAGATATGAGAGATGCTTTATATTCGAAAGAAAAAGAAGTTTTAAGAGCTAAAGAGCAAATAAAGAAGGGAAGCAATTTCCCAAAAGAATCAATGTTAAATTTTAAGAACCTAAACTTCCGATACCTATAATACCATTTCATGATAAAGCTCCTTCATTAGGTAACAAAATAATAGAACAAAATATTTATGTAACTCCAACTGATAAATTCCATATCAAACTTAGAAATATTTAAAAAAAAAACTGTGATAAAACATATAAGTGATAAAGAATCGAGAGGATGGTTAGCTGCTGGGATTATGAGATTTTGGCTTCAACAATTAAAATTTGCTTTATATTGTGTAACTACCGGCTTTGGAATAAGTTATGATTTAGTTTTTAAAAAGATTTGCAAAAATAAGTCAGATCTTTTCTTCAGTTCCATGTTTATTTCACTGTCAGAAGAATATCATTTGAACTAGGTGGAAATCAAATTGGAATTTCTCTTCCTGGTGATTTTTTAATCAGATTGATAACAAATATTTGTCCCTTCGTATAATAGACTTTATAATGAACTTAATTTTTCTCCAAATTCTGATTTTAGATTTACTTATAGTAAAAACAATGGACATACTTATGCTTTGGTTATAAATATGTATCTTATCCTAGTTTGGAGGACGATCATCCAAGTTATCCAGTTATCCTGGAGGAATGTTTAAGTTTTATAATAAGAAAGGAGAAAAACAGATGATAATTTTATTCAGTATATCATGAATGAAGACTTAAGAAATCATGATGCTTATTTCTTAGTAAAAGAATTTTACTAAGAAATAAGCATCATGATTTCTTAAGTCTTCATTCATGGTATACTGAATTAAATTATCATCTGTTTTTTAAAAATGGTTTAACAAAAGCAGGACAAGCAAGATTATATCAAGGTATTGAAGCATTCGTATATTGTATTTTAGGATCGCAAGTTAATTAAGAACTAGTATTTTAGGACATAACTCTAAAAATGTTATAAACAAATTTCTTACTTTATTTGAAAATTCTATAATAGAAACACATTTATGTAAGTTTGTTCAAGGATACCAACTCGCGATTCAGAATATGAAAACAGGACTTAGTTTTTCGAAAATTACTAGTATCAAACATTTCATTAACATCAGGAGAAGAATCTTTGTAAAAATTTTTTGTTTCTGTTTCATACATTTTGAATCTGTATCTATGAATAATAACTTTCCTTTATCTCAATAATTACTATAGTTTTAATATACTTGTACTAACTGATTAATAAATCAAAGTTTTACTAATATCTAGAACGCAAAATCCAGTATCATTAGGTTTTTCATAAACTAATGAAGTTTTCTTCAAATGAATTGCAACTACGTTTTCACAAAATTAAATGTAGATATAGGATAAGGACGCGAGCACACCCCTGGCGCACCCAAAGCTATCCGTTTTCAACTGCCTTGTAACGTAGATTCACAATCGGAAAATATCTATCTACCAATTTGTCCAGTGCCGTAGACGCACTTTTCCCAGTTTCCGTAGATACACAATTAGAAAAAGGCTCTCTACCGGGTAAGCATAGTCATGATGGCCCCCGGCGGCGTGTTAGGCAGAAAGAACCAGAGTTTGTAGGAGGCTCCGGAACAGCCTCCGCTGTAGCATCGAGCCACGAACACGCAACTATGACATACATACAACAAATTGGAATCGTGCCGGAGAACTGGCCTAGAGCGAAATGCTCTGGGCAGGGGCCCCGCGACAGCCAAAAAAACCCAAGGCCTCAGGCCCGCGGGGGCCTGTGAAGCAGGGTCTCGAGGCATTGGCACTTACCGATCGTGGCCCGAGAGTTCGCGTAGAACTTTCACGGCGGTACCAAGGAGACTCTGTTGGGCGAGGGCAATAGGGGAGCACACAGCAAATACAACCAAAAACTTTTAGTGCGTGCTACGTCCTACCCACGTTTAGCAACTTCGTGTTAGAGACAAAGCCCTCCAGAGGTACTCTAACCAGATAGAGGCTGGACTGGGGTATTCTGGCGACGATCAATCGACGTTTGAAGCTGCTAGAAGAGCAGTTGCGCGTGGGAGCGATCACCCATGAGACCTAATTAGGCGCCGTAGATTCCCTGCTTTCCCCGCAGACCCCTGAGCATTCGGACCAAGCCCTCTGGACGAAGATGTTGTGGGAGATTGCCCTGCGAAGTTGAAAATACAAGGACTGGGACATACTACAACTACCACCAGTGAAACGGAAATTGCAATTGCAAAACTGTGAGCCGCTGAAAGTGGGAAAGTTTGAAACATGCGGCAAACAATGTTTCAGCGAATACTACAGCAATCACTGGTTCAAAGTTTTAAGAGACTCAAAAATTACAAACTATTGCCAAAAGTGCGGCGTGGGAACGCAGTCGGAATCGAGGCTCTGTATACTATGCGGTGTCCAAAAGGCTTGACGAGACCTTGTAGCTATTAAATTCCTGGCCAGGGCGTGTGTCAAGAGAGTCTGAGAAGCTAGAAAGCCTGAATTGGGAGCCATAGAGGGGCCACTGCAGGCAAGGGAGGAGAGTGAAAAGATAGTATTCCACCATCATGTCTTGAATTTCACAGAAGCAAGATAGCATTGAACCTTGGTGGAACCTCTGGCGAGGTTTAGTCTTTTGGTTTAAATCGCACCAGATCGCCACCGCACATTTCGCCCACAAGACAATAGCTTGGCAGAGTTAATCCGTCGGAGCCTCTGTGGAAAACGACCGTTGTCACTTTGCGACGGCGAAGCTCACAAGTTTTTTTACAAACTCCGTCCGGATCCTCTCGCGCTCCTGGTCCACCGTCGATGAAATGGGGCGGCGAGACCATCCAGGAGCTCTCTTGCTTCGACCTCTAGCATCTGTTTGCCGACCTATTCCTGCAGAGGCGGGAGCGGAAGAATTGATTCTGGAAGGGATCCAGAACGAAAACCTTTCCAAGCTCCGCTCTAAAGCTGGGAACACCAAAAGAACGACGCAGACAGCAACACGAAAAGACCTATCGCATCTGGCTCGACCATCCGACCCTGCGAGACCATGGGGTCTTCTACCTACAAGCTCTTTCTGATACCCCCGTAATAGAGATCACTATGGTACCGGTCGACCAGTTGGTTCTGGGCTTGGTCCCAATGAAATTGTCCTACGAGTTTTCCAGACGCAAGCTGGTACACGTCATCCGCCACGAGGTCCTTGCCCAAACCATAGCAAGCGTCTATTGAAGCGGGAAGATGCTCTTCTACGACCACATCTCCCTTCAAAAAACCTTCACAGTGAAAAGGGCCACCGACAACATTGGGAACAAAACTATCAATGTATCTCGGCGATCGATGAAGGGGCTCCTTCTGCTGTTCGTGAAGCCCTACACCGCCGGCAACCGCAATGTTAAAAGTTTTCAGACCCCGGCCTCTCCTCGGTCAAATGGACCATCGACGGCACCCCGTCAAGGTCTACAGCCAATTAAGGGCTCGAAGGCAAGGACCTGTGGGAAAAGTGGCACGCCACTTTTGCCTGGCCGCCAAGCAGTCCAAGGCTACATAAATTCTCTGCCACATCGTACTACACAGACAACCATTTAGGGCCTTTTCGTCGATCTGCGGCCGACGACGTGCAGACGAGCGACGAAGACGTCGAAAAATACCACAAACAATACGAGGCGGCTCTTGCCAGTATAGTCACAGCGACCCTCGTGGACGGCTTCCTCAAAGTTGCTGCCACGCTATCGGCCTGGCTGTAGCAATCGACAGCGTGGTGAAGCTCCAAGATGACCTTCGGGACGACTCATCCGCCAAGAGCTTTCCTTCGCGGCCGGCTGCTGTCCCTCCTGCTAAGGCGGTGGATGGCGGCCGCTATTACCGCACTTCACGTGGTGGCTTTGTCGTCTCGCGCCTCGGGTTGTAGTAGAAACGCGACGAGGCCCTGGGGCTGTGGAGGGTGGCTAGGAAGCAGCCGGAAGAAGGGCCGCCGCAGAAATCGGAAGGGCCGCAGCAGTCCCCAAATAACAATCTGGTCGCCATGGACTAGGATTGGAGGTTGTGGGAGCCCATACAAAGACATGGCTTACGAGAACAAGTTCGTTTGAACTGTGACCGATGCGGCGGTGATCACCGGCCTAGCTGCTGGGTACGTGTGGCTAGCCAAAACGATCTTGAAAGAGCCCTTGACTGGCGACCCTAGTGCCACTGTGATGAGCTGGGTGAAAGTCTCTGCAAATGTGGCGGGGAGCCTGGCAACGACGCAGTATCTCGAAGACCAGAAGATATTCCCGAAGGTCATTGGAATCTTGCTCACGTCCCACAGAAAATGGCGGTGACAGCAGTGATTGTGATCGGCGGGGCCATAAGCAATACCACGGCTTTCATTTGGTGCAATGCCCTCTCGCACTACCTGTCGGGGGAAGAACCCGGCGCGGCCCTTGCCGAGAAGTGGCACGATCTCACCCTTGCTTAGTCGTGGAGGAGGCGGTGGAGGTCCTTGATCAAGCAGTAGTGGTTCGTCTCGCCCTTCGAAATCAGAAGCAAGTTTACATGATACATACCATGGAACCGGCTGTTGTAGATGGGGATGGGTGATTTGTCTTCGTACCCCAAGACGTTGACGGCGATGTTGTTCTGCCGCTCAAATTTCGGGATCTTACCGACGGTGATTGGGAAGTCGATCCCATCGAAGTCTAACTCATCCCTCCAGGGCCTGTGTTTGCTCACTCTTTGTGGGTTACTTTCGGCCGGATGGAGGGCTTTGGGACTAGTTTCGTTCAGAAGGAGGCCGGGGAAGTGGCTGCCGGGTATAGTAGCACCCAAGCAGGTCTATTGGATGATCGTCCCCGCGCGAAACTGCTCTTCTAGCAGCTTCAAACGTCGATCCATCGTCGGTAGTGTATCCTAGGTTAGTCTCTCTTTCTAAAAGGCTATCTGGTAAGATTACCGTTGAAGGTAGCGAAGTTACCTCAGGGTGCTTTGGCTCTAACACGAAGTTCCCTCTGGGGACTTTGGCTTTAAGACGAAGTTTCTAGACATGGGGAGCACGTGGTAGACGCGTGCCAAAAAATTTTGGTTGTTGTTGCTGTGTGCTCCCCACTTGCCCTCGCCCGCCCAGGCCCCCTAAGTACCGAAGGGGCTCACAAGGGCCCCCTTGATGCCGCCGCGAAAGCTCTACGCGAACTCTCGGGTCCTGATCGGGAACTGGCCTAAAACGAGGTTCTCTTGGCTTGGGGCTTCCCCGACGATGCCCGCCCGATGGAGAGCCTTTTCCCGATTTTGTATGTACGGAAACTCTCCGATTCATATATTCACAATTGTGAAATGTGCGTCTACGGCACTGGACAAATTCGTAGATAGATATTTTTCGATTGTGATCGAATCTACGTTACAAGGCAGTTGACAACGGTTATCTTTGGGTGCGCCAGGGGTGCTCTCTCAACCTCATCCTATATACTACTCAAAATATTGAACGATCAGTGCTGATAATTCGGTTTCGATATTAATTTCTTCATTGGTAACAAATTGAATATTGTATTTCTGTTATACCTCCACTGTTTTTTCCAAAAAACAGAATTATTAATTTTTCAGCATTATCAATTTTTAATGTTTCAGGAGCCATTGGATATTCATTATGTAAATCATAAAGTTCTTTAGGATATTCTAAGTCAACTTCCAGAATACATAGAATATTCTTCCAATAATTTAATTCTTCATTCACCTATTGGAAATTATCAGCTCGTAAAGGAAAGGACATTGCATACCCGTATAAATTATTTGAATCAAAATAAGTAAGGTTCGGGTCATATTTTTTTCCCATGTTTTATTTGCTTTTCCGTAACGAGTTGAAATCACAGAAACTCCGCCTCTCATGCCCTTTTCAAACATTAATAACATGTCAAGATAGTCAAGTAACTCTAAGTTAACTTTACTTAGTTTTAATAATGCATCCAAAGAAAGTCCAGGAGTCGTAACAGTGAGCAGGATCTAATTTGTAATTTTTCAGACAAACATTTCCGAATTCTTCGAATACATCTGCAAGTAATACAACACATCAGTTCTCAAATATAAATCATGATCTTTCATAGTATTCATATTTAAATAAATCCAAACATTTTTTTGCATGATCATATTTATCATCAGATGTTATTTTTTAATTTGGTTTGGAATAAAACTCCTCTTTTTGTGGTAATTTAGTTTCTTCTAACTTTTTGATGTTATCCATCTTTTTAATAATTTCAATTTCTTCTTTGAAATATTTGGATAAACAACGAAATGAATTTTCCGGTAAATTATTCACTAACTTATCAGACCTGTTGACATGAATTTAAAGCTGTTAATGAATCTTATAACTCTACAAATATCTACTCGTTTTGGTATTCTTTTATTATCTATAAAACTGTCTACTGTTATCTTTTTAGTGAGATACATAATTTTCTTCATTATTTGGAATACAATAGATTTTACCTTCCGATATTCCAAGATTTTTAAGAAATAGATGTGCATCAAATCCTCCTAAATTATGAAAAATCACAGGATAAAACTTCGAAATTTTATAAAAAGAATGTTTATCATACAAAAAGTAAACCAAAGCGAAAGATGAAAGTAAAACTTTACACTAAACAACTGGCCTAAATAAAAATTTTCTATTTATACGCTTACCTATTCCGTATCTTTTCTATTGCCTCAAAGTTTCATTTCTTAGAATTGAATTTCAGAGACAACCCCTTGTTTTATTCAACATTAAAACATAATGAACTTTCTTATATTAAACTGGGATTCTTTCGCGAATTAATTCAATTGTGAGTAACTGCAACCTGAGTAAACTTCTAACATCTTCATTTTAACCAGTCTCATAAACTGGCCCAACATGTGAGGCATGCCAGTTTCTGGCATTCAGCATTAACCGACTTTATTGATACAAGATTTTCTTGAATATGTCTGTTGAGGTCCATCAGCAATTTAAACCGTTCATTATTGTGACCACATGAAAACATTTCGCATCGCTTTTTTTCATCCTCCGTTTTACCTAAGATAAAGGATACAACTTGGCGCAACGCGAGTTTTAATGTTTGTAACTGCGAAGAGTTTGAACATCTTTTTTCTTCTTTCCAGCTGAGATGAGACTGTCCATATGTTTTATCGCCTTGGTCGCAACTGACAGATTTTCCATCTTTGTAGGTTTTGTGTGAAGTTGGAACAGTTGGTTAGACTTTTAAAGTGTTTTTCCTGGTTTATCACATTCATCATAATGATATGGTTTCAAACGTGTGTGCGTTCGTTTATGTGTGGCTAAGTGGCTTGTTTGGTTGAAGGATTTATTGCATTGACTACAACGGTAGGGTTTCTCCCCAGTGTGGGTTCGTTTGTGTAAGACTAAGTGACTTGAATTACTGAATGACTTATCACATTGATCACAGTGATAGGGTTTCAAGCCTGTGTGTGTTCGCTTGTGCGTGATTAAGCTACTTGACTGACTAAACGACTTATCGCATTGATCGCAGTGGTAGGGTTTCAACCCTGTGTGTGTTCGTTTATGTGTGATTAGGTCACTTGAGCGACTAAATGACTTATTGCACTGACTACAATGGTAGGGTTTCTCCCCAGTATGTGTTCGTTTGTGTAAGGTTAAGTGACTTGAAATACGGAATGACTTATCACATTGCTCACAGTGATAGGGTTTCAAGCCTGTGTGTATTCGTTTGTGTATGATTAAGCTACTTGAGCTACTAAATGACTTATTGCATTGATCACAGAGATGAGGTTTCAACCCTGTGTGTGTTAGTTTGTGTCTGTTTAGGTTACTTGAACGACTAAATGACTTATCGCACTGATTACAGTGATAGGGTTTCAACTTCTGGTGTGTTTGTCTGTGTCTGATTAAACAAGATAACTGACTAAATGACTTATTGCAGTGACTACAGTGATAGGGTTTCAAACCTGTATGTGTTCGTTTGTGTGTGATCAAGGTATACGAGTGACTAAATGACTTATCGCAATGATCACAGTGATAGGGTTTCACTCCTGTGTGTGTTCGTTTGTGTGTGATTAAGCTAAATGAATAACTGAATGATTTATCACATTGATCACAGTGAAAGGGTTTCAACCCTGTGTGTGTTCGTTTGTGTCTGATTAAGCTACTTGAGCGACTAAATGACTTATTGCATTGATCACAGTGATAGGGTTTCATCCCTGTGTTTGTTGTTTGTTTGACTAACTTACTTGATTTATTTAATGATTTAACGCATTGATTGATTAAGTAATCCAATCGAGTAAATGATTTTCCACGTTGATCACAATGGTAGGAATTCAATTCTGCGTGTTTTCTCTTGTGCGTTTCTAAGGACTTCCGATTGGGAAATGATTTCTCACACTGGTCACACTTGCAAGGATTCATTCTTTCATAGGTTCTTTTATGTTGGATCACAAAGATGGAGATTTCTGATATCACTCATACGATTTCTTCATGATTTGCCGTACTGAACTTTTACAAACCTACAAAAAAATAAAGTGGCACTATTAAGCAAACAACTTTATTTTTCGAATTAGTTAAATCAAAAAATTCAGCAAAAAAGGGGACGGGAAAATAAGGAAGGAAGCGCCTACAGTCAAAGCTTCCAAACTCTCTTACTTCCTATAGTCATATTTGTGTCAAAACTTTGTTCCGACTCAGTGATCACTGTCAAATCATTATCATAAAGATAATACGAATTTTTCTCAGTATATCAATATATATCAATGGTATACATCAATTATTCACACCTGTATATATACAACTCTATACATTCGTAAACTCAACTTAATAAATCTGTGTATAAACAGACATATATAGTCCTGGATTCAATTTTTTACGTCTGTACATATAGACTTATAATTCCCCTCTAGAAACTAGACTACATCCCATAAAGATATGGATACTTAACAATTATTCCACGAACGCGCGTTAGATATGAGGTGATAGATAGCCGACGAGGCGCGAAGCGCCGAGTAGGCTATTTTCACCTCATATCCAACAAGACGTGAGTGGAATAATTGTTTT
>JAOEHV020104900.1:4414-15260 GCA_025447995.2 Isaurus tuberculatus | reverse complement strand
ATAATAAAGTGCATGCATATGTTCCACTCTTGACTGTATATTTCTTTAACTTTAACTTTGTTGATAATATTAATATCATTGCAAGTGCGCGCTTAAGATGACGATTGCCGGTGCGCGTGGTCAAGCATGACAAGCAAACCATGCTTGTAGCGGCTGTCCACATGGTTTAACGTTAACCTTTCTTTCAACAGATGGTGCGCGTTTTAGAAGCTGCGCCCCAAGGAAGGGGAGTATCCCATTTTCAGTTACCTCCGTAGTGAAACTCACGGCGCTATGGGCGTGGTTCAAGGTGTTTCAACCGCTTTTTATCATTGATTATGTAACTTTAATAATGGCGCTAGATGCACCGAAACATCGGTTTCTATCACTTATATTTCTTGTTTCAAAAAATATTTTACTAATTTGTCTTGATTTGCAGTACATGGAACAAATAAAAAAACTCCAACAAGAGAAAGATGATGGGGAGTGGGAGCACTTAGAAGAAGAAGTCAAGAAACAGGTTTTAAAAATTCAGAAAGCTTATGATTATTGCAAAATATAATTATAATCAGATTTTGTGTTTTGGATCTCTGTTCCTCGTTTTATACTACAGCTATGTTATCTATGTTACCAAGTAGGCAATTTTGTTTGTTATAGGTTCTGACTGTTTTATTTTGGTAACGTGGTAATACAAAGCTTTTCTTAATTTATTAACTAAAATGAAAAATGCAATTCGATCTTTTTGTTTCCTCGTTTGTCAAGGACATGTTTTGGATTTGTCAATTTTAGCATTGACCTTGCCTTTCTTCACCTTGCTTAGCCAGCTGGACCTAAACAACCTTTCCTCTTTAAACGATGTACTATATAGTTGCTTACAACCGTACCGACTTAACGTTTTATTTACGTTTCTTTTAATTTTTTTCTTATTATTCCAGAAACTCCACGATCTAAAGCAAGCTACTACAATGGCTCGCAGCCACAATATATTGGCTAATGAGACAGTCCATGCACTTTCGTACATAACAGTGGACGTTACCAAGTAAATAATCCTTTTTTATGTAACAAGAAACTACTTTGTACTCTTTAAACTATTAAACTCTTTTAGTTTTAGTAAATTTCCTTTACCAAGTTTAACACTAGTGTGAAATTAAGGCCTCGTTGGAATGAAACAATAAGCATTTAAGGTTTACGTTGGAAGTAATCTTTTTCTCAATCCTTCAAAGTTTTGTTCTGCTATCTCAAATGGTGAAACCTGTTTTTTCTCGTGGAAAAAAAACTCGCTGACACTCACTTTACTTTTCAACGTGCTACTTGAAGCCCCTATCCATCAAGAGATACCTCCATTACTTCTTCAGCTTACTGACAAACATGCAACAGTGTGTGTTGTTGTTGATGGGGAGTAGTCGTCCTAATTGTCTGTCAAATCAAGGGTCCCCAAACGCTTATCTTTTGGATCAACCTTGTTCCTCTTATATATATACATACGACTTGCCCGAGGATGTGTAATTGAATTTCTACCTATTGCTAATGACACTGTGGTGTATTTTGACAATTGGTTCAGAAGGTATTTGCAACCAACTGCAGCTGATCTGTAAATCTCCAGATAAGTGCGAAGTTCTGCGTGTGAGCCAGAAGAACGACACGGCAAAAGACATTTTTGTCCCTATGCCTACGGGCTCTACTACCAACAGAATGTCTTATCTAAGAACTTGCACCAAATGGAACTCTCTCCATGCCGAAATCTTTGCTTAGTCCACAAAGTCAAACCAAATAAGGCAAAATGTAACTAATCTTATTCACTCTTCATCTGGTGCATCATTTTCGCTTTGCACTTTTGTATATTATTTATATAAATTATTTGTTATTGTACGAGTACACTATAGTATGAGGGGTTGATGTATCAGGAATTAGACTAGCCCCTATTATTATGACCTAAAATCGAATTATCCATCGCTGATACTCTGTCAAGTCCAACAGATCAGCCATAACCACACAATAGTCAACTCCCACAGCTTTACATTAACCAAATCACCAAGGGAGTTCCAGTCTAGCAAGGAAACTCTCATCAAATCTGAGATGATCAAGTTCTGAAAAATCTTTGAGAAAAAAAATATGAATGATGGTCAGAGCTAAGTGCTCACATTACAAGCTATTGCGACTTCAGACAAGATTTAACTATTGAAAATGGTATCAAAAAGTTGTTAACAGTACTAATTCACATCACATCACATAATCTTTTACTTTATTTTAACACGAATTTATGAGCGTATTAGGCTAATTTCTCCGAGTGGAATAATAAAAACAAATAAAAATAACACACTAATTTATATTCATAATTGAAACCTAAGATTTCTGATTTTTTGTTTAAAAGACATGATAGTAGGTAACTTGTCAGTATTTCTGGAGCTACAAAAGTGCCAAACTGAGCTACAATATTGGAAATAGGGAAGAATAAAGGCCTTGTATAATTTAAGCAAAACATCACTCCCAATTAACTTTCTATTTCTTATAATGACATTGATTTGATTGTTAATCTTTTTACACTCTTGGGAGACGTGGTCGTCAAAAGCTATCTTGTCAACAGTAATTCCTTAAAAGTTCTATTGATGGCTTCAGCGGAAATGAAAATGTGTGTTCTGTGTTGCCAATGACCATTGCATGATGCTTGTCAGGGTTAACTATCATTCCATTGTCATGGTACCTTACATTAGCAACTGAAATTTCGTGAGAGATGCGGCTGTCTAGAACCTCAGGGTCCGCATCGGAGTCGTACAGCTGCTGGTCGTCTGCGTATCCATTCAGCTGTTTGGTACCATAAACCATCTTTTCAGAACATGAGACTCCTTCAAAAATTGTCAGTGATAGTTACCTACGTTACAGTTGAAGAGATTTTACATTTAATAATGTCATTTACTGTCCAACGAATTAGCAGAACGCTTGATACAAACTCTGAAAAATAAAATCTGAAAATGCAAAAAGGGAATGTTTCTTCACTTGGACTGTTGTTATATTCAACAACTCCGGCCGACTACTGCTTGAAATTATTAGTAGAGGTACTGAACAACAGAAATTTCTATACAATGTTTGCAAAGCCACAACAAGCACACCTCATCGAGGGCAACGGCCAGGTCAAAGCAACATTGTACCAACGACTACATTCGAAAAGCAGGACTACAGCCAGTTTCTTGAACATTGTTGTATGATCTTTAATGTTAACAAAGCGAACATCGACATCATTTTAGCAGAAGGCGATTTCATGTTAACAACTAATGTTTGATTTATTCTTTATCTTCAAGTTTTGCAACTAGTTTGTTTTTATTTTGGTTTAGTAACTGTCACTTTGTTACTTGCAATTGAATTTTAAACTAAAACAGACGAACAGCTGTAGGGCTGTATATACTGTAGTGACAGCGTAAATGCTTCCATTGTGGTAATTGCTTGTCGTTTATTAAGAATCTCGACAGTTTATTTTTTTTGAGATGGTTTTTGTAACATTTTAGATTAACTGAATTAGGGTCCTTGGTGTCAAAACTTCCTGACGGTGTAACGACCCAACACTCGACAATGTCGACCAGGACTGATTTTCAGTTTACTTGACCGACGCGAGTAACTTTTTTAAACATTAACGATAAATTGGTAAACAGCAAAACGCAGCAAGAAAAAAATGATTTAGGGTCGTTGGTGTCGACACTATCTGATGGTGTAACGGTCCAACGCTCGACACTGCCAACCAAGGCCGAGTTCCAGTTTACTTGACCGACGCTACTTTTTAAAAAATTAACGACAAATTGGTAACAGCAAAACGCAACAAGAAAAAACGAAGTTTATTGAAGACAATACAACTTATAACTGTAATCAATTACTTAACATTGATTTTGGTTGTTTGAAATAAATAGTTGCCTAAGTTAACATTCTCCTTGGCTATTACACTCTACAGTATGTTTCTACCTGCTCGTCTTTGTTATTTGATGAAGTCGAAAGAGCATCTCTTCTAAAGCTACCTATGAGATTTTCAGTACCACAATAAAACTGAGAAACACTATTTACACATTTTACAGCTTTTTTTTATGAAAAAGTTGTGTCTCAATCGACACATAAGTCTGTTTTCAAAATCTTCACTTAACTTTCCGATTTTTTAGAAAGACATATCATTCTTTACAGGCCGTTTGTAACAGTTTGCATGATAGAAAGAGTAGCTGCAATGTTGAATTACTTTTTGGCAAAACTCGTGGGACCTAAAATGGGGAAACTAAAGGTAAGTTAACCTTCCCTTTGTATAAATATTAGTTGTTAACCAGGAAAATCATATCTTTGTCTTCAGCAATATTTTATTCTCCTCTTTAGAGATGGACATTCGTTGTTATGTTTTTGACCTTTTTTTGTTTTTAAATGGTCAGTAAAAATGATATCACCTTACTTTAAGTAATTTAGTTTCAATTAAGTTGATTTTTTTTCTGTTATGACTAAATGCGGCATTAGTATTTTTGCTTATTTATAACGGATTCAACACACAAATAATGTTGTTTTCAACGCAACGAAATACACTAATCAAAATTTTCCAAAGGAAACGGGAAAGTATGGCATGCATATTAGTTTTTAACATGCATTTTATATGTTTTTCATTTTTGGTAAGAAAATATGCAGTGCTAAAATACGAGCAACATGACCAAACATAAAGTTATAGAGTCAGTATTTGTTGTTCGTGGTTAAAGTGCTCCTAACTACCAAAGAAAAATGAAGAGAAACGCTAACCAAGACCGAGAAAAACTCTCTTACTCTTGCATCCTTTTACCCATGTGTGACAATTTTTAGTCATAAATCCAATCAGCGCACGGCTATTAATCTCAATTTCTTGTGGTCATCGCAAATTCAGCTCAAGAAGTGACTTTTAATCATGCGAGTAAATTGTTAAGTTTTACATCATTAGTAAACGTACCATTACGAGAGAGGTATTCATATGTCAAAAGAAATATCTCATGTTGAGTAAACAGCTGAGGAATCCAGCGTAATCGTGCTATTAGACATAATAATAAAGGCAATAGAAAACCAGTCCGCTCTTGAAGGACTGACGAACGAGAAAGATTTGAGGGAATTTGTTTACAAACATGTTCTTTTTTTTTTGTTTTCTTGGTTGCATTGCTAAGAAAAGCGCAGTAAAAAAACATGTCATTCGCCAAAATCTGGAGCTATAGTTGGTCAAGCATTGTTTTCTTGTAATAAACTATTTTACGAATATGTGATAAATATGTGTAAATATATAAAGACACAAATAAGAACCCTCCCTGGTACTACAATGTACACTGAGCCGAACAAAATGACAGTTGCCCCATATAACTTCATCAGTGTTGTTTTTTTCCTTTTTCCGTTATAATATTTTAATAATAATTCATTGCTTCTTAACACTGATGATGAGTCGTGATGCCGTAAAACAGTGGAAGGTGAATCGTGATAGTTGATCCTTTGTACTCAACATAAAGAACACAGGATTTTTTTTAAATTTAAAATCACTTGCATTGCTAGTTCTAAATGCTTTTGACTTTTTGATCCACGTTCTATTTATTTCTGATTTTTGGAGATTAACTTTTGACGCTAAATGGTCAACTGTAACTGACCAGACACAGCTAAATACGGTATTGATTATTATTATTGATTACACTAGATTATTAGTTCTACTGACTGAAGTTAAGTGAAATGGGGTCTTAGTTTTTGCAAAAGAAGTTTTTTAAGCAGATCAAGTTGAATAGTACTACTTGTAAACAGCAAAGATGATTCAGTCTACTTAATGTTTTCTCGCCATTGATCTTATAGGTGAAGAATTTCGAAGAGTTCCACTTTAAACCACAACAGCTAGTTTCAGACATTGTTGATATCTATCTGAATCTTGGAAGAGAGGACAACTTCTGTAGAGCTGTTGCTAACGATGAAAGATCATACCATCCTAGCCTCTTTGTTCAGGCGGAGAGAGTTCTGAGGTAACGCCAATAGAAACACCCTCAGTTCAATAGATAATAAATAATGTTCAAAATGGATAAATAGATAATGTCATGCTCTATTTAAATAAGTTATCTCTAAACATAGAAAAGTCCAACTTTGTTCTTTTCCATAAAACTATTAAGCAAACTAACTGCATTAAATATTTAGGAATATACATTGATTCAAATCTAAGCTGGAAACAGCATATTGAATATGTAGCTAAAAAAATCATACGAAGTATTGGTCTTCTCTCTAAATTACGTTATTATGTGAATTCACTAATTCTTAATAATCTGTATTATGCCTTGAACGTCCCATGCTTTATATATGGTTCAATTGCATGAGGGAATACTTATGTAACTACTTGGAAAACATATATTACAAAAGAAAGTTGTACGTATTATTACATTTTCAAAGTTTGATGAGCACTCTAGCCCCTTATTTAAGCAATTAGATTTTGCTACATTTCCTGATCTTATAACTTTTACAATATTCACTTTCATGTACAAATATAATAAGTTATTACCCTGTAACTTTTATTCATTCTTCATTGCTATTGACAAGGTACATGGTTATAACACCAGAGCCTCAGCAAAAAAGGGTCTTTATCTACCAAGGGCTAGAACAAATTATGGAAAATTTAATATACAATTTCAGGGAACTAAAATTTGGAGTTCCATTGATGATTCTAGTAAGAATTCTCTCTCTTCCATTTAAAAGAAATAAAAAAATAAATGATTTCTAAATATTAGGTTCTACTTTGTTTTCTCATATGTTTGTACTAGATAATAAGACTTGATGATGCTCTCTTTTGTGTGGTGTGCGTAGATTTTATTTCATGTTAGAATGTTTATTTTTTATATATAATGTTTAAAACTTTGTAAATATCTATACCTATTTCTACTTTAGTATTTCCCTAGTCTGAATAATATTAATTATGTATGCATAAACAAATCCCGACCCAAAAACAAGAATCATAGTAAATTCACCAACTGCAAACCACTATAACACAAAAAAAGACTCTGTAAATTTTATATGTTAATAAATGGGTGCAATAAAGCTCTCTTCAGTTCACCTGTGGCAATTTGACTACTTTTCTCTCAAATATATAGAGTTTTTAATATTGCGTTTTAATATTTACCAAAGCAACCGATATCCATTTTCGCGCGCTCTAATTGGCTTCCGTAACGCGCGACATCCGAGACTATTAGTTGATTTTAAAGCGGTGATCAAAAAGACGTCGCGTTCCCCGTCGTTACAGACGAGGAAATTTTTGTTTTCAACGAAGAAACTTTCAGCAAACACGAAGAGGGCAACAAATATTGGCTTTTCGTTTTTTCATGGTAAGAACTATAAATACAAAATAATTTTCTAAAAGGGAACCGTCTCAAGAGTAGTTGCTTTTCCTTGTAAAGCAGCCATAATATGGGGTTCGATAGAAGGAAAGGGGTATACACGACAAACCTATGCGAGGGAAGACTTTTTTTACATTAACCTTAGTTTGCTTTATACAGTGGAACCCCGATTTTACGATATGGTAAGGGGACAGTAAAATGATATTGTTAAATCGGAATATCGTTGGAAACGAACTCCCGATTTAACAATTTGGTGACAAAGCAACTAAAAACATCGTTGTACCGGGATGTGTTTGATAAGTAATTTTTGTTAGTTCAATCAAGAAATGATGCCTGTACTGTATGAATTTTATTTAATTGCAATGGGCAAATGAATCACCTATGCGACAACTGAAACACAACTAGTGTTCCTGCAAAATTTTTGGAGTGTGTAAATAAGAACATAACCAAAACTCAAACCATCTATTGTACTGTTCAATGTTTATATACCATAGTTTCTTGAAGTTCATTGGTCTTTCCCAAAGTACTCGTAAAGTTTGGCGTGCCGCTTTTCTTTGAATTCTAATCTTAAAAAGGCATCCTCCATCATAGAAAGGGAATATAAAATTCTCGCTCTCTTGACCCTGGCCCTTCAAATGACATCACAAAGTCTCTCAGCGCCTTCACTGCTTCAGTGGCTCCCACAGGGGTAGGAGGCAGCGGATTTAGTACGCATATTTCATCATCGTCCGTGTCTGATTCCTTGTCTTCATAACGAGCCTCAGAATCTTCCGGTTGAATTACTTCTACTATTCCCTTGTCACGTCCACATGAGGGGTATTGCTGAACAAGCCTCTCCCATAGGCCTGATTCTTCTGCTGTTTCTTCAATCTCTTTGTCTGACTCAAATGGGTCGTATGTTGGCTCTGTCACTTCTGGAAATCGCCGATAATTCTTGATTGTATCTTGCGTTACATTGTCTCAGGCTTTAGCAATCATAAAGACCACGTCCTTTAAATGTACCGCTTTGACAGGCTTATCCTCTTCCAAGTACTGTAGCATCTTTCGTATCGTTGTCTGGCGATAGTGGACTTTCAGATTTTGGGTGATTCCTTGATCTGCCGGCTGAAGCCTACTTGTGCTGGTTGCTGGGAAGAAAAATAATATTGTGTTTGTGAGGCCAGGAACTGACACGTGTACCATGCAGTTGTCAATAAACAGCAGGATATGGCGGTTTGCTGCTTTCATCTTGTGATCGATTTTTCGGACCCATTCTTCGAACAACACACTATCAATCAAGGCATTCTTTTGGGATCTGTAGATGACTGGAAGCAAATCCATATTTACATCTCCTGGAGCACCTGGGTTTGGCATATTTTCCGATAACTAACAGGGTTAGCTTTCCAGTACCTTCCTGATTACACGCCACCATGACAGTGACGCCCTTTAAGTTAAGGGTTTGTACTGTTGTAGCTCTCCAAAAAAGGCCGGTCTCATCGGCATTAAACCGAACTTTCGGATAGTAGCCACGGCAAATGTCCGGAGACGTTCGCTCCACGTCTCCACTATATATTTTGACCGACATTCTTCTCTTCCCCGCTAATAACCTTGCTTGTTATGCCATGTCTTTCTTTGAATCTGTCTAGAAACTCGCTGCTTGCCTTGAAATTTTCATAACCGAGTTCCTCTACGAAATATCGAGCCTTTTCTGCCAATAGTGGTCCATTCACTGGGACGTTGATGCTTCTTACTTTTCTAAACCAGTCTGAAAGTGCTTTATCCAAATCAGGACAGACTGTTTCAAAGTTTTTAGCTCGTCTTTGAACATTCCTCCTTCGTAGGCACTGATAATCTTTTTATTCTTTACAATTGTCCCAGCAGTCGATTGTGGCAAAAAAGGATCAAAGAGTTCTGCAACTTCGGCTTGTTTCTTTCCCTTGCTGAGTGCTTTCACCACTCGACATTTCTCTTCCCAAGTTAATTATCTTCGAATCTTCTTCTTGGCTGCCGGTTTCTTTGACGATCCCGATTTGAATAGCTGGGGCACGACACAAGTTTTCCATCGACTTTCTCCCAGCTGGACGTAGTGAGCTGCCAGTCGTCTTTAGAAACGTTCTTGGAAAATCTTACATCAAAAATCACCTCGGTAAATCTTAAATTATGCAGTTACACCACCACATGTGTTTACTGAAAGCTATACTTGAGACGCATCTTATTACAGTTATCCTGCAGAGAAGTTCAACCTAATCACGTGTCTAATTAGTTACTGTATTTGCTACGTGATGACATCAAACAATGTACATGACTGTTTACAGTTTGCTATGGAAATTGCCCTGACACGTTGCAGCAAATCGTGCTTGACTGGAAAAGGTTGAGAAGTCTTTGACTAGAAATAGGGAAAGAACACTAGACAGCCATGAACACATCTATGTATTCGTTCAGATCCTGTATTCAAGGGTATCACGCATATAAGGACATCTGGGACGCAGCTACTGGTGAAGTTTTAGATTGTGAGGTAAGCTGCAACATTTGTCAACATTGCGAAACCCGAATCGCTCTCTTTTCATAGAAATCCGGACGAGAAACATTTGTTTTGTTTTTACTTGGCCTTAGAACTAAATTAAGTTCTGACAAGCGTGAGACAAGAAACCCCAACAGCGCAATCAGTTTCGTTTCCCGGAAAATCGAGGGTTAAAAACACAAACATCGCACACTGTAGGGTTTGATATCACTGCAACACTGCAAGGTGGAATTTTACTCACGGCAACACCGCATTAAGAAGTTAGCAACACCGCAAACCCTCATGTCCCCCTCCAAAATACTTTGTCCTATACGTCCTTTCTGTATTTTGTAATCATTTTTTATTGTTTTGCCGTAGCAAGAGCTAAATAATCCTTACGATACCCATGCTGTTCCCGTAAACAGATTGCTTGCTCTCCCAGGTAAAAGGGTCCGGAAAGCGGGAGGCAATGATCGTAGGTCATGTGCCTTTGACGCTGTCACGCGTATTTCATTTATTCTTGAAGAATGGAGCGAGGATTTGCGTCGCAGCCGCTGGAAAACGCAGGAACCAATCCCTGCGACATACACTTTCTATCAAAAAAGCATCTAGGTTGAACAAGCTACGAGAACTATTAAAAGGCAAGGAGGACAAGGATGACAAAGCTCCTTTGATGCAGTGAAAGTAAACACTTTGAAAAGCTGTTGACAGCAACACAAGTTTTATGCCCTACGGAACAAAGAATTGCTGTAACTTAATAAAACTTTGTGTCATTGCTAGGTGTTTGTCACTCTTTTGCGGTATATGATGTTAATTATATCGTTGTAACGGGGAAAACCTTATGTTTGGGTCGCTAGATTTCCATCATTAAACCGGGAATATCGTTGAACTGAATATTGTTAAATCGGGATTCTGCTACATACAATTTACTGTTATTTTTGTTGTGACACAGAAAGTTGATCGTTAAATCGGGAATATCGTTAGATCGACGATCGTAATATCGGGGTTCCACTGTATACTAATTTACTCAACATGTACCCGTTTCTTTGCGTCAAAAATT
>JAOEHV020104800.1:337-15267 GCA_025447995.2 Isaurus tuberculatus | reverse complement strand
TTTTCCGCTAGTTTACCTGACGATGTCGTCGTGAGGATGACGAAACGTCGTTTTTTATCGTTGGTTTTTATATTGAAAAATATCTATTTCAGTCACTAAAAATGAAAAAAAAAATTGACGGTTGATCCAGACAGCCAACTTAATCAGTAAGTGAAAGTATCGACATCTCATCAGCAGTAGCTTTTAGAAATGGGGAAAATTCGAAATGTCTTATGACTGAATAGCCCTTATCACCAAAATTCAGACTGCATAGCTATTTGTATTTTTGTTTTGATTTCTCATTATTTCAAACCGCTCACAGAAATAAGAACAAATTGAGGCTGAAGCAGCCAAAAAATTAAGAACAATGAGTCTCGGCAAACGGAGGCCGACACACGTTTAGTTTTATAAGAACAACTTTATAAGAAACACGAGGCTCAGATTGGCCGAAAATTAAGAACAATTTAAGAACGAGCTCAGGCTGAGGCTGAAAAAAAGAGTGAAAATGTTTCTAGTTGAAACTTTACTGAATCTTGTAATTTATATAAAAACACAAACAGAAGCACCGTTTCTGATTTATTATTATCTACCATATAATAATAAATAAGAAACGGTGCTTCTGCTTTTACTACATTGCGAATATAAATTACAAGATTCAGTAAAAATTCAACTAGAAACATTTTCACTCTTTTTTTCAGCCTCAGCCTGAGCTTGTTCTTAAATTGTTCTTAATTTTCGGCCAATCTGAGCCTCGTTATTCTTATAAAGTTGTTTTTATAAAAAAGCGTGTATCGGCCTCCGTATTCATCTACACATCCTGTTGCACTTGCAGTGTTTCCCGCAGAATTTAGCGAGTTCTTGAAATCAATTATTATTGAAGTGTTTAACAGTCATGTAATAGATCTACTAGATGATTCACAATCTGCAGAATTTATTGATCCGTCGCGGAATCCATGGTGCAGTGCAGCATGCCACTAAACCAAAATGCACATGAAAGTGTCATACCCTTGATCTTATCATCACAAAAAAGTTTGCCGGAATCTATTATAAATGATACCCCTATTGTTGGTCGTTATATATCTGTTCTTCCAGCATTTTTTGTCATCTTAACCATTCTAAACAAAAGAGGACTTTCAAAAATATCTACCGAAAGTTAAAATCTATCGACATCGATGCCCTTCGTGAAGATCTATATAACGGTTTAAGGAGGGTGTCGATGGAGTTTAACCGTTAATTGTAAAACGGCCAAAAATGTAGCCGTTAAGCGTGAAAATTGAAAAAAAAAAAAACCTTTAGGCGTAAAAAAAATGACAAGACAATTAACCGTTAGCCGTAAAAATCCTAACATTTTAAACGTTAGACGTAATAGCCCTCCCCCCCCCCCCCAACTGAGACTCTATTTAAAGTGCATGTGAAATTTTTTTTTTGCATAAATCGCTAGTTTGAAACACCTGATTCCAAAATGCGTAACAAAAAGTTGATAAAGAGATTAAAATTCAGGTTTTTTTACCCCTCAAAGTTGCCAAAGAGGCCTTAATTATGTCTCCTGAAACTGGTGGCGAATTGGGGTCTGATGACGTAACCAGTGGTTCCAAAGCGGCGTTGTTTTGTCTCTTCCCTCACTTTCTTGGACCTTGCAATCATTTCGATGAAAGATTGTCGGACATTTTGGCCTCTGTCTGAGAAATATTTTTCATCTCCCGTCTTTTTCTTCTTGTCCCTCATAACAGTAAAATATTTGGAACCACTGGCTACATCATATCCAGCGAAATCTCTGAGCTTTATGCCAAGAGAAAATGGAGAGACAACAAAGCACAGATTTTGAACTTTCAAACATTTGAAAATAACACACCAAAGAGTTTTTGCACGTTTAAAATCAGATATTTTAGGTAATAGGAACATATACAAGCAATTAATGCAAAAAAATAAAATCATATGCACTTTAACGTAGCACTATCGCGAGCATTAATTCCGACTTACAGGAACTGCTCTTCACTCTACAACTCTATAAATCTGTCGTTCCCCAACTGAAAATGGTTGTCACTGACAAAAAAGAATTCCCTGGTTTAACATTGAAATGAAAGCTGGAATACGATCTAGACGCAAAGCTAAAAAGAAGTGCAACGAGATCAAATCAAGAACTTTGTGCCTCCAAGTCACGAAGGAATCATACAATAGATATCTCTGATAAACAAAGTTTGGTACTACAGTATAGCTACACTGACGAATTATCCTGTGATCAAAAGAAGTTGTGTATAAAAATGACTACCAGAAAATTATTTTCAGAGCCTAAAATCGACCGGTTTTCAAGAGATGTAGATCCTAATACACTTGCAAACAGTTTTGGTGAACTCTTGTCATACAGAAGATCGAAAACATCAGCAGCAATTTTTCTAACATTTTAATTCCGTCAGCTTGGAGAGGGCGATGAACTATTTCATCATCTCCATCGTTAAACTCATTAATGTTATTGACAACAGATAAGGTGAATAAGCTCATCAGCAAGACTGCAAAGAAGTCCTATCATCCGGATCTTTTTCCTACATCTCTGCTCTTACACCTTCGTGATGTATTAACAACTGTGATTATTGCTAAGCTTACGATTAATTTCTCTTTCACGTCTGTACTTTTTGCTTTGGTACCTACCGGCATTAAAGAAATCTGGAATAAGTGATGAATTAAAGAATGTTCAATCTGTTAGCGATTTACCGAATGCGTCAATGTTACTGGAATAGGAGTTGTTAACCAATTAATGGATCTTAGGGATGAATATAATCTCCACTAAATAAATAAACATTAAAATACTTTATTTAACGTCTTTACACGCAGGGAGTGGTTGCCCCATCTTCCTAGCCAGAGGCTAACGTTTGAGCAGTCGACGACACAGACTGGATGACCTTATATCCCGGACAGTCTGTGGGGGCAAGCCCACAAATACAAAAATTTATGTCAGCGGAAATACTTTAACCCGTGTCACAGCGTTTTGTGTTCCCCCAGCAGCGTTTTGTGTTCCCCGTGTTATCTGTTCCCCCGAACACTGGGCACTTGTGCTGTGTGTTCCAGCTAACCCCGATAGAACATTTCAGTGCTATACGTGTTCCCCAGCCTAATTAGAATAAAATTTCCCAGGAAATTCAATGCTGGTTTTCATGCTTCACTTGTTCACCGTCTGAATTTCTTGTTTTAAAATGAATGAATCTCTTTACGATAACATAGTCAATTAAATTTTATACAAGCAATATCCTCCCGATTTTAAAAAAGTTGATAAGTACGTGCTACGAAGAACGACAAAAAAGTACTCTGTAGAAACACTTTCCAACAACGATCAGTCGACCGACGATGAAGAAAGGCCCGCACTTTGGTTCACTGGAAATGGCAAGAAACTCTTCGTTAATTTATTATGATTTCTTCTATTGCTTAAAGAAGGGTGATTCATTTGTTTGAGTAATTCTTCATAAGTATTATTAAAATCATAAAAAACAAAACGCAGACTTCGTTCATTGAATTTTTTAAGTTTAGTTGAATTGCGCTTACCACATGAATTCCAGATTGGGGCGCAATAATTAAAATACGCATTATAAAGCATAATTTTAGACTTGGTATCAATTAATTTCTTATGTCTTTTGATTACCTGAAAATGGTTACTTACTTTACGAACAAGACCATCAACATGATCACGCATTTGGGGAAAATTAGCAGTTACCTTTTTTTGTGATGGAATAAAATAAAACCTAGCAAATAAAATTCTTGCTATGATATTTATCGTTAAAGCGCGATTACTTTCCTTTATTTTCATATTTCTTTTTATTTTGTTTGTTCCGAAATCGACGGCCATGAAGGGAACACGTAGCACTGAAATGTTCTATCAGGGATAGGGGGAACACACAGCACTAGTGCCCAGTGTTCGGGGGAACAGATAGCACGGGGGAACACACAGCACTAGTGCCCAGTGTTCGGGGGAACAGATAGCACGGGGGAACACACAGCACTAGTGCCCAGTGTTCGGGGGAACAGATAACACGGGGGAACACACAGCACTAGTGCCCAGTGTTCGGGGAAACAGATAACACGGGGGAACACACAGCACTAGTGCCCAGTGTTCGGAGAAACAGATAACACAGGGGAACACACAACACTAGTGCCCAGTGTTCGGGGAAACAGATAACACAGGGGAACACACAGCACTATTGCCCAGTGTTCGGAGAAACAGATAACACAGGGGAACACACAGCACTAGTGCCCAGTGTTCGGGGAAACAGATAACACGGGGGAACACAAAACGCTGTGACACCTAGTGCCCAGTGTTCGGGGGAACAGATAACACTGGGGAACATAAAACGCTGTGACATCCGCCTTTCACTTACAATCACGTTTGGTATTCTTTGAAACTCCCATCTTCTTGTTCGTCACTAAAGCGAACAGACGTTGTTAATTTTGTAAGTTCTTTGTGGGAGTCCGCTCGTTTGTAGTTTGTTTTGCTTGAATAAATTTGTCAACAAAGGCCGATGTTCTTTCCGTTAGGCTGTATGGACATTTGGAAATACTTGATTTTCCATTTAGTTTTGAGTTGAGTTGAGTTTTTATGTTTGGGTTCTAGGCATTTATTGACTCAGTTTTCCAACTCCAATAACGAAGTTTTTGTTTTGTTGTTAAATTTACGCTTCTTTCATTTCTTTGTTTTTGTTTGAGCGAATACTGTAACTTTAGACAGGCCCCTTCTCAACTTACATCCGAAAAATTAAAACAAAATAACTGAGAAATCTTTCAGGTCCTAAACCAGCAGAGTATGTTATATAAATATTACTTTGGATTTGTTCTTTAGGGCTCAGGAGTCATCAAAGCTGGATTTGCCGGTGATCAAGTTCCCAAACAGCATGAAAAAGTGATGTGAACATACTCGATGTAGCTGGCTTTTTGCCATGACAGCTGATAAAAGACTTGAGTATTTCCGCTGACATAATTTTCTATAATTGTGGGCTCGCCTCCACAGACCGAACGACTTTTTTTTTGGCGTGAAAGTCGATTCTAAGGAGGAAGGAAAACAGGAGATACCGGAAAAAAATCCTCGGAGTTAATAGTTAGATGATCTTTTTGTCTGGAAAAGAAGAGGTTTTATCCATCCCGCCAATTCATTTCAATTTTTCAACGAGTGGTTGAAATTTAATAAACTAAAAGTGATAATTGCTATTTTTCGATTTTTCAAAAGTAAAATCTAAGGCCGTCGTTAATTGAAATGAACTTTAAACGTTTTGCCGCGAGCTAAGATTCCAGTTCATTTTTTACAGCTGCGTGTTCTCTAATACTAATAGATTAATCTGCTGGAAATAAAATCTACAATCTATTTTGAGTTTGTTTGTTATCCTCATTTTTTCTACAGAACGGTTAAAAACAAGAAAATGAAAATAACTTTAAAATTGCAAAGGTTCAATTATGATTTTCTTTCCAAGTTTGCTTCCTAATCTAATTTTTATTAATTGAGACGGAAGCCGCTTAACCAAAATCTTTTTTACCACTGTTGATATTTTAATTTATCCGGTTTTACCGTAGGTCACGAGTGAATTATTGGCGCGAATGAGGGAAGCAATAAAACTATATTAGTCATGTGTGGTTTAAACAGCAAATAGTTGTTCCCTCTGTTGTCTTAAACCATAAATATGTTACGCTGAACAAAATTTTAACTGCACTAAGAATATGAAAGAACAAACGGTACAAACCAAATTTGTATCAGAAAATGCTTCTTTTCTAAAAGCTAAGCTTTAGCAAAACAAATGTACAAAACACAAGCAAATTTATTGGAAGTTTCGCCTGATTAATAAACACATAAAAAATTAAAAACATTATTTTGCGTAAGAGCTCAAATAAGTTTTGCTCAAATACAATTTTGTGTGTTTCGTAAAAGTATATGAATCGTTTACAGTTTTTCAAAAGATTTAATCCAAATTTTGCAAAACAGTCTTCTCACACTGTCAAATGATTTAAAATCTAGAGTAAAATCGAAATGTAAAGTAACTATTCAAAAATTCTAAAGTTTAAAACCTTTATAACTGATCATGAGAAAAAAGAAACTCAGTGCTAAGTTTCAATTGCGCAATATAGATTTGTGACGAAATGAAATGCCTCACCGGTTCCTTAATAACAGGTAAAAAGAATTGATCTAGATTAAATCATCTTTGACAATAACCAAACTCCATATTAAATCATTAGAAATTTAAAATACTTAACTCATGGATAAATGTTTGCTGATTACAATTTTTTTCTCAGCTGTTTGTGCTTTCCTTAAAAAGATTTTAGATTGAAGAAATCGTTGATGTTGGCCTGCATGTCTTCCAAAAGCTTTGGGAATTTGGATAAAATCTTTCGTTTGGCACGCGAATTATCGGTTATCAAAAACATTAACCTTGTAGTTTTAATTGTACGAACCTTAATTTGAGATTTAATGCCTTCGATCGTAGTAAGCTTTGAAATTTAATTAGCTGTTATTTGACAAATTCAATTGATTGCACTTGAAATCAAGGATTGTGACGAAAAAAGTTTCATATATGTATACACTGAGAAATGAAGTTTAATAAAAAATATGTAAGCACAGATTTTCTTTAACAAGGAGATGTGTGTTGAAAATTAATCCTTAAATATATTGTGAAACTTGAGATAATATATAGTAAACTTTTGACAGACACTGATTGAATCGTTTTTCCAGGTTAAGGGGCCATCAAAACTAAAGAAATATTCTACCTTATTAGGTTAAACTAGCGAGGGAAATCTTATCCGAGAATGGTCCCCAACTTTTTGAGGTAATGGCAGATGTTTTTAACGAGATTGAAGAAAATCAATCGAAAAGATGTTAATTGGATTAGTAATCAGAAGCAGTGGCAAAAGCTTCTAACCCGGGACCCCATAGGAGAAAGATTTAGATTCATCTCTTTGAATCGCTTTTTATAATTTTTTGTCACAATTTCACTTCAGTGAAATTTTGAGTTTTTTTAAACTAAAATCTTTGTGTTTCGTTCTTTGTAGGGTTGCTTATTGTCAATTTATCTTTTTTTTCTCTATATCTTGAGTAATAATTCGCTAATATACACACTCCCCTCCCCCATCCGTCGGCAAATATGCCACTCCAGAGGGCAAACAAAATCCGCTGTCACGAGAAACAACCCCACTTAATTCGTAATTGAAAATCAAATTGTTGATAGACAGACGAGACAATAATGATGGAGAGTGTGCTAATGAAATCGGCAGAGGAGAAAAAGGTCGGGAGCCGCCTGGGTTTAAATGAGATAAACATTGTCTTCAAACAATAATATAGAAAGTGTGTTACTATGGTTTGTTGTGAATTTGTGCTCCATCACTTTGGCGCCGTAAGCATTTATTTGGTTGCAACGTGTGGGCGTTATAAACAGTGCTATTAACGTCGCAATTCGACAATAAATACTGGCTCTGCACGATCTTACTGACATAGAGGTCGAGCTAGTACAGAGCCAGTGGTCGAAAGTGCAACAAAATCTAGGATTATTGAAGAAACCATTCTCAATAAGGAAAACACGCAGTGCGGAAACAATTCATTGGATTGTCGCCTGAATATAGTCTACGATCTTAGCAACATGAAGAACTCAACAAATGTTACGGACGCTGTGCTCGATTACTGTGGTGAGAAAGAAACAAGTTTAAAAAACATTTTTTACGCTAGTTTCTTAGTTTTTATTATGATAGCTACAATATTTGGCAATGTTTTAGTCATATCAGCCGTTTGTATGTTTCCTCGATTACGGCGAATGACTAACTTCTTTATCGTTTCCTTGGCGGTCAGTGATCTCCTAGTTGGATTAATGCATTTACCGCTAAGAATAGACTCTACAGTGCGAAATATGTGGTGTCAACCTCTTGGGGCATGTGCTTACTGGGTTGTCATGGACGCTATATTCAGTGCCGCAAGTATTTGTAATCTAGCTGTGATTTCGGTTGACCGATATTTAGCCATTACAAGACCGTTCGGTTATCAGGAACTGATGACAAAATGCCGTGCAACTGCAGTGATTGCGTTTGTTTGGGTTTATGCCTGCTTGTGGGGTCTGTTAGGGTTATTTGACTGGAAGACCGGTAGATATCCAATCTCTATCGAAAAACCTCAAGGTACTTGTACGAACAAGAATCCTGTATATTACACAACAACGGCCTGTTTTTCTTTCTTCCTGCCTCTCCTGATAACAATTGTTATGTATATGTTTATTTTTCGGGTTGCTCTAAAACAAGCTAAAGCGATGGCCAAAATGGATCCGGGAAAAAAAGGCCGAAGGAACATGGTACGCGAAATGAAAGCTACTAAGACTTTGGCAATAGTTGTTGGTGTTTTTACAGTGTCATGGTTCCCCTTTTTCACAATCTTAATTCTGGCATTTTGGTGCCAAAACTGTCTCAAGCCTATGTCAGAATACCCCGCACTTGGACAGACTATTCACATTATTTTTGTGTCATTTCTACCCCCAATAAATTCGTGTGTGAACCCCGTCATTTATTCCGTATTTAACAGCGAATTTCGAGGCGCGTTTCGTCGTATGCTGAGTTTGAAGAGATTCCGTGAGTCAAACTATAGCGCTGTTGAACTTGAACTATCTGCAACAGAGTCAAATCACAACAGAGCAAACAGAGAGTCGAGCCAAAGAAAGCAACGGCGCAATGGAAACTTAAATCAAGAGTAAATCGAAGGCACTGTAACAACCCCGACACACTTCAAGAACTGCAACATTCACCACATCGATGTAAACATTTTTTTATTTACTACTGTCATATTTTTCCTTAAAGAAATAACTTCCAATTTCTCAGTAGCTACGCTCACAAATAGTAAGCTAAAAGGTCTGTTTATTTGGAAGTTTTTAATGTTTTTGATGCACTAATACGGTATCAGAAATATTTGTGAAAAAAAAGTACTTATAATCGTAAAAATCAAAGAATCGGAATCAAAAAAAAATTTTTTTTCCTGTTTCGATGCAATAAATCGCAGAACCACTATCTGTTGATGTTTTTATCTGCCTGCATGGACATTTCAATATTTCAAAGTTTTATCATCTGACTTTAAGATTGAATAATCCGAATAATTTAATCTATCGCTTTAATCAACGGTTTCTTTGTCTCTTCAAGACTTCAGCAAAATAATGAAATGGCATTACATCAGGAAAAATTTTACAGTCTCACTGCATTATGGCAATGTTAGGTTTAAAAAGTATTTGGCTTTTTCTCTACGTAGCTCTCAGCAATTTGAACACAGATTGAAATCACTCAGCGACCGGAACAATTTTAGTTTGTAAAAGGAAAACTAACACTTATGAGAAATATGTAAATTAATTTGAGATTCAAAACAAAAGATCAAAAGTGGTCGCGACAAGCACCAAAAAATGTTTTTCGACTTTGATTCAGATAAGAATTCCAATCAGTCTTGATGCTGAATGACGCTTCTTTAAAGTATTATTCTTTGCTAAGCATTTCAACCCAACACTTACAAGTGTTTGACTATTTCTGGTCCAACAATAATAAATTTTGTTGGTTTTATATTACATTGACACACGATAACACTAAACAATGTTTTGAGAAAACCAAATGACTAAGAATTCAGTTTCGAAATGTGCGTAGATTCTTGTTTACAATACGAGAAGCTGCTGTGTTTTCAGTTTAGCCACGTCCTCGCTTCCGCATGGCAAGTTTAAATTGTCAAACAGGATAATATTTTAAATACGTTCTTGTATTAAATCGAAAAAGATTGATTAAGAGGCGCTAAAAGGTAAATTTATGGATATAAGGTAATAATCCTATTTCAAACTCGTTTTCAATTTTAATGAAGCTTAAATGACAGTTACCGGGTTATTGTCTTTTCCTTTATTAAGTTCATTACTCGAAAATCCTTTGTCAGGAAGATGGTCTTAGAACATTTAGTTTTTATTTAACATGGCGACCGACACGATGCACCGGATATGAAATCCAACTTTAGAACCCTATGATATTTTATATCAGAAAATTATCATGTGTTTATTCTGCTCAATTAGCTTTGAAAATCCACAATATGTTCTCCAAAGTTTTATTAACTGCTTCAAATTAATATTGCTTGTTATTTTTCACTAAAAAAAGTGTTTGAAAGAACCGCTCTGTTGATATGAACTGTGATACCAGAAAAATCGTTTATTTTGCACGTTAATGGGAAAAATCCGTCACAAACTACCTTAAAACCTACGAGAAGACAAAGTTTAGATTACATAAACAGACTTTCACGGCGATAGAAAAGACATATTGATAGCATAACTAATTTTTTTTTCAGTTCACTGATTTTTTTCGTTTATACCTGCAAAAAACTCCCTTAAAAATAAAAAATAATTTTAAGAACACTAAATAAAAAATCTTTTAATAAAGCAAAAACAATGGCTTATTTTTTTAGCTTAGGTTGAATGTTACTGCGATTGACAATTTTTCAGTTTTCAAGTTCGAGTATGAATCAACTAAAAATAGTTTGTTAGCATGAATTTTTAAGCATTAATTAACGCGGTTTTTCCCAATACTCATCGGTTTAACATATGTTTACGATACATCACAATTCCAGAATTTTAAAAGCTTTTATATTTGTTTCTAGGATGTTTTTACGTTGAAAAGATTGTTAATTGCCCCAGCATGATATCAGGGAAAGGAAAAATTTTTATTCCGATCTCAGAAAAATACCAAATATTGCAAGAAATCGTCTAATTTTTTCTTTTTTCAAATAAGCAGCAAAGCTAGTGGCTGTAAACAAAAGAGCAAGACAAAGTTTCCCGCGAATATATTTTGAGAAAGCGAAAAGTACCCTTTGATGTTTAATTGTTTTTACCGCACTTGTCAGCTTTGAAGTCTTATTTAATCAGCATATGTCACTTCCAACTGCCGCGAGATGCTTTAGTTTTCGAGACATAATGCTTCTCAAATAGTTCACAAAAATGAACTGTGCCTGTTTTGGATAACTTGTGGCTGCACTAAATTTTCAAATTTTAGAAATCCTAACAATAAACAATCCAAAATTCGCTATTCGGTTTTACAAGTAAAAATATTGGTGGTAGCTTTAAAAATTATAAAATTTTATGTTTTTTTTCTTTTTAAGGAATTGTCTATGGCATTAACTTAACAAGAAAACCGATTTTTTTTATCTAAATTTTAAAAACCATGCAAGCGTTGCTTTGTGATTAGATTGTAAGGAATTTTAACTTCCTAATATAAAATTTTTGTTCGTTGCTAAATAAATATTAAATAGCGAATAACGAGCGCGTAAAATCATAAATATTTGGTTACGAAAGCTTATCATGTCTGATTTTTATCAAGCCTCATTCTGCAAAACCTTTTTCTAACTTTTATCAGTAAAGTGTAAAGAGAAAGCGAGAGAAAGATAAGAGATAAGACTTTAAATGAAATCACGTGATGGAGTTCAATCGAGTCACGCAAACGGTTTCTTCTACCGACAATTCCTAAAAAATGGCAAATATTATTCGCTGCTTGTTTCGTTAAGCCGATGTTATTAAAGCTTAGTTTGAAAAACGAGCTCCACTATTGCAAAATTATAGAGTAGGAAGCATCGTGATTTAATGAACTATAGATGGAAATGTCGAATCGTCGCAGCCAGTGGACTAAGAAGATGACGCATACCGCTTTAGCCCTTCGTCAGAGCATCTTTTTACATGTAAAGTTGTTTTCATTTGAAAACCATATTCAACATATTTTTATTTAGCTTACTATATACAACTTAGTGGAAAATATAAACTCCCGGTTTAGAAACTAAAGCGCCAATTACCTTGTTTGGGAAGCTTTTGGTTTGCTTTTGATTTTACAAGTTTTTGTATCTAAGTAGTTGGCCTCAAAGCCGATTCGATATTGTATTTCATTCGCAACAAAAAACCGCCGAAGAGTCAATAAATTGTTCACGGCGAAACTGTCAAAAGAGTGTCAAGCAGGGTTTAGTTTGGCATTTAACTTTCAAACTTTACTGAAAAAATAAAATAGTTTCAATGAAAAACAACTGATACGAAAGTAACTCTCGGTAGAAATGGCGCTCTTTTCATATTTTAAAAAAAGCTCCTCTCGCTGAAGACATTTTTTTAAAATTTCTTGTCAGAGTTTTGGTCGGTAAGGGCGCTGTCATTAATTCCATCCGAGAGGGGGTCAGAAACTATTATGAACCATAAAACTATTATTGAAGTTTTTGTGGGGCTATGAAAACTTTTTCAAAAGTTACTGATACGCTTTTAAACTTTTTTCAAAGTTTGCTGTAAAATTTTAATTATATGCATTTTTTAAAAAATGCCCGAATGAGTATAAACAGTGTAAAACTTATGAAGTGAAGATGTATTAAAGAGGATGATGAACATTCCAAAGATGAAAAAATGGAGTGATGAGCTCAGAATGAATGTTGACCATAGTGAAAATCCTGATATCAGAAGGCCAGCATGTCAGGATAAAAATATTGGCAACGAAAGCAAAGTAATAGTTTGGGTTGGGTCATGAAACAATAATGCGTTCTTTTCACACTAGGTAATGAATTTTTATTTAATTATTTTATTTTTCCTTCCGGCCCCCTCCCGGATGAAATTAATGATAGCTCCCAAATGCTAGGAAAAGATTATCTTGAAAACGGAAAAAAAGATTGATTGTAACTTGTTTGTATGTTCAGGAGAGGTTTTTCTGTCGGTAGAAATCGCAAAAATTGTTTTGGTTGGAACAAAAAAACCGTCCAAGGGGGATATACTAAGCTCTAGAAACTTTTCTTGCTTTAGTCAAAACATGTATGATAAATTTCTAAAACACTCTAAAGCAAAAAAGAAAGAAACACTCAGGTGCAGATCTATTATCTAGTGCACTCAAGTGTTGGTAGAATATTTTGGTGCATGCATAGTTATTTAGGTACACAAGTTTTGCCCCCGAGGTAAAAGATTTAGTAAATGGAGGAATAATATTCTATTTGCTTTAGAAGTTTTTAACGGCAGTGAGGCGTTAAAAAGACGCCGACAAAAATTCATTTCTAGGATTTCTCTCCCTTTGAGGTAATTTTTTAAACTTCAAATTCAGCGCATTCGAATCGTCTAAATGGACGTACATTCGCATCTTTATTTTCGACTCTTATACTTCAGTCTGACAAAAATCACTGAAATACGAAAATGCTCGGCCTTCAGCTGTTGAGAACTGCACTTAACTATACTTAGGGAATCAACAGATGGCTCAAATGCCAGCTAATATTCTTCCGGAATAAAACCTTTTAAGGCAACTAACACTATAAGATTTCGATAATAAATCGGTATCCATTTTCGTGTATGCATATTTTGTAAACTTTGGAAAGTGCTTAAGTCGAGTGCAGACCAAAACTTTTTTAAAAAAACTCTTAACTGCACTTGAGATAAATGATTTTCTATTTGTTTGTCAAACATGTATTTTTTCAACAAAGAGCAAGGTCAAAATGATTTACTTGTATAGTACAACATTTAGCGTGATTCACGATCGCTTTGTATAATTCATATTACATTCGATTAAGTCATTTCCCCAGGATAAAAAGATTTTTTCACTCTTAATACAAAGCGGCAAGTTAACGTTTGTATGTCAAAAGGTCAGTTTCATTAAAAAGACCGACGTTTATTACAAAGTTACGTACAAGAAAAAATAAATTAACAAATCACAAATCGAACCAATTACGCTGACAAAAAATGGGTTTCGTAATACCTTATGCTCTTTGAAGACTGCGAAATTAAGAGAATTTGAAATAAACAAAAAAAAAAACTAGTTTGCCACATTAATACTGTTATGTATTATATACTGCACGGATCTTGTTTCAGGATTCAGACACCAGTCAAGAGATACAACTTAAAACTAAAGCTTGTAGGAACCAGTTCAACGAGGCAAAATTATTTTGCTTGTTTGTCTACCATGGTAAAAGTGTTTGAGCAGGTGCTGTACAGGAAAAATATTCAATTTTGCTACTAAAAGATGAAACAAAACCGACATTGCATTAATAGTAGAAGTTCAAACATTGTCTGTAATTTGAACCATTTTAGGTTTTTTCGCCATGGATGTCCTACAATAAATATACTTTTTCGGTAAACTTCCTTACCATTAGCACCCAGAATTACTTTTTAAAAAAGAACTTTGTCCATTACTTTGAAGCTTGTAGCATAGTCTGAGGTACAAAACCTAAAATCTAAACTCAACTGTCTTCGTTTATAAAAATGCGCAAAACCTATGGTTTGTTTACTTGTGAAAGTAGTCACATATATGCTTGCAAAAGATCTAAGAATAACAAACTAAGTTAAAATACTATCGAAGAGACAAGAAAGCATTAGTCCATTTCTTGTCTAGAAAACTAATGTCATTTCTGTGCCTGGTTTTTCGAGCTCAAATACCACGGTAGCCATTTCGGTACCCATTGTCCGCAACAGCAATATAAAGCTACTGTGAATACTGCTGATTACTGTTGTCTATTATGTAGAATTCTATTGAGACGCTAGTTTTACTGGTGTCTGTTCTACGGAACACCAATGTCACGCTAGCCATACTGGCTTCTGTTGTACATTACACCAGTGCAACGTTATTATGAATATATGGGCTCTATTAAGCAGAACATCAATGAAGCAAAATGCTTTTGTCTATTGTGAAGAACATTGTCACGCTAATGTGAAATTTGAGGTCTACTATGCACCAACCAAACCGACGTTTATTAAGCAGTACACAAATGTAACGCTGTCTATTGTGTAGAACACCAATGAAGCACTAAAAATGCTTTTGTCCGTTGTGAAGAACATTGTCACGCTAATGTGAAATTTGAGGTCTACTGTGCACCAACCAAACCGACGTTTATTAAGCAGTACACAAATGTAACGCTGTCTATTGTGGAGAACACCAATGAAGCACTAAAAATGCTTTTGTCCGTTGTGAAGAACATTGTCACGCTAATGTGAAATTTGAGGTCT
>JAOEHV020104604.1:0-15272 GCA_025447995.2 Isaurus tuberculatus | reverse complement strand
ACACTCATATCTATGTAATAAAAAGAAAATTACACGTTGGCTTGAACATATGAAGTTTATCTTCTCGTGGAAAAAAAAATTTCACTCGTTCGCTGCGCTCACACGTGAAATCTTTTTTCCACTCGAAGATAAACTTCATATGTTCGCACCACTGTGTAATATCCTCTATTTATGATTAGTTCATTACCTGTACAATTTTAACAAATCCTTTTTGTGCAGCAGGATGTAGTGGTGTGTTTTCATACTTGTTACATTCCTCTATAAGGGCCTTGCTACTAGATGTCTTTAATAGAAACTGCCGACAAACAAATTAAAGTTATTTATTTGAACACCATTTAATTCTTAATATAATCAATGCCAGCATCTGTTAAAACTATTTTTAATCTGTGTACTCTATTAATATTTCAAAATAGTTCATAAAAACTTTTTAAGTGTGTTGGTAAGGCCACATGCGATAATTGCAGTAAAAATAGGTACTAAGGAAAGTTAGTTCCTCTAGTTCACTCGAGTCACTATAAACAACAACTGACTGCCTAGTCAGGTCCAAGACCCACACATGTTTAACTCAACAATACTCAGGTACATGAAGATGCCAAACATACACAAAATAATATAAAATTTTAGCATTCTAAACATATAACGGGCTTAGACCACACTGAAGCAAACATGTTTTGATAACTTTATAATATATATTATATATAATATCATACTAATACCCAAGTCTCTCATTCACATAGGAACATATTTCTCTCCCATTCAATTCATTTCATTACAAGAGAAATATAATTATTTGTCAGTTACAAACTAGAGTCAATAAAATTATTATTTTACTGTATCTTTTCACGTCTTTTTTTCTTTGACTTTAAAAAAATGTCTACTATCTGTTTGTTTGTTTGTCTGAATATATCTGTACCCTGTTAGCCTATTTATCTGTCTGGTTGTCAATCTATTTGTTGGTCAGCTGTTCTGTTTGTCTATCAGTTGCTGGACAGTTTGTTTGTTTCCTTACTGACCCTTCTATTGGTCTATTTGTTTCTCTGTGTATCTAGTTGACCGTGTGAGTTTGTCAGTTTACAACTTTTTTATGACTGTCTTTCTGTTAATCTATTGGTCTATAAATCTATCTTGCTCTGTTGGTCTAACAGTCTGTTGCTGTTCTGTTGGTTTAACCATCTGTCATTGATCTGTTGGTTTAACAGTCTGTCATTGGTCTGATGTTGGTCTGTTGGTTTAACAGTCTGTTGTTGGTATGTTTTTGAATCAGTTTGTTTGTTGCTGTTTTCCTAGTTGTTAGATTTGTGAATGATCATTAAACACTCTGCACATAATATGATGTAGCTTTAATTTTACTAGGTTCTAAAGCTCAAATAATGTACTATATATATATATATAGATCTATATATTTTTCACATGGGCCAACCTTGACAATTTCAACACAGCCTTCCGAGGCTGCTCTAAAGAGGGCAGTGCCATCATTGATGTCCTTTGCCAGGCTGTCAGCACCATTATGAATGAGATACTTAAATGTTTCTAGGTGATTCTTGCTTGCAGCAATTAACAACGGAGTGTCCTTGTTTTTGTCCCTGCATTCTATACAAGCTCCTCTAAAACATAAACACATTATATATATAGCTATATACATTATTTGATATGTTACAATATGTAAGATTGAAGAAATATTCATCATTGCTTTTATACTTTGTAATGAGCATTTCAAACCTTATTTTTTGATAGAAAAAAGTGTTAACCGCTGTGTTACAAAAATTGCTATGTTTTGTCTCTGTTTTGTTTCTATTACTAGAAATTTAGAGATTGTTTTTAATATATATTTCTAAAGAATATTGCAGAATACTAAAAGGAACATTCTAAAACACTAGGGAATAGCAAAGAACTATAATTATTTATGTCTTGAACTCTCCGGAATATTGTAGAACATTGAAAGTGAACATATAATGATCTCTAGATCTATAAATAGTAAATAAAACTACAAAATAATGTTACTAGGTATGGCTTTGTGAGAACATTCCAGAATTTTAGCTTGAAAGTATATAAGCAGTGGCCTTAGCAGTTAGTGAGAGTGTGTGAAATGAAGTTAGTAGAAGAGTGAAGTTAGTAATTATTAAGTGAATTTGTGAAGATATCAAGAGAGAAGAGTTTTTTTCCAAGTGGATTAAGCCTGTGATTAAGCAAAGTGCTGTGTGTAAGTTGTGATTTGAGTCAAGTATTGTGGTTGAGTCACAAGTTATTGGGAACCGTGCTACCAACCGTTTGTGGAGATTAAACTCTACCTGTTGTCATTATCATTGAACCTGTGTTTAGTCAATTACTTAAACAACCTGCTCATTAGTAAATAAGTCATCTTTCATGGGTCGTACCACATGTAAGTAGTGTTAGGAATTAACATTCTGGGCCCTGCTGTTCAAAGGTTGATTAGTATAGTAGTTCCTTTAGGATAGGATTAACTTTTAATCCATACTCATGTTTCTTACAATGCATAAGCTGACTTAGTTTGGAAACTTGGGGTTACAATGATTGTATTTGTCGAGATTCGAACAGTGTTTGTGTGCAAAGCAAACCTTTCATTGTGCAGAAATAACCATTTGAGTTTTGCTTTAATTCAGGATGAAAGTTAACCAGCTTTTGAACAACCAAAGACCCTAGTGTTAGCGTATGTATCATCAGACCATACACTATCTGAATTCTTGTCAATTTGGATGCCTAGTTTTCTTAGCTTTTTACATATAAAAAACACATCTTACTTGCTTATAAGGAAATCAACAATTTTAACACGGTTGAATAGAGCTGCCCTGTGGAGGGGAGTTTCCTGTAAAATATTCTTGGCTTCAATATTAGCATCATGCTTGATCAACAGTTGAACTATGTCAATATCCCCTCCTGTTGCTGCCAAATGGAGTGGAGTGCTTTGGTTAGCTTTTGTAGCATTGACATTAGCTCCCTGTTGAAGACATAGTTTAGCAAGGTCTATGTGTCCACCTTCAACAGCAAGATGTAAGGCAGTCTGATCTTCTCTGTCCTGGTCAGTCACCATTTTGGACACTAGATTACAACCACCTATAAAGTCCGCTGCAGCAAGGAATAGGAAAACAATTGATATGTATTTATTTACTGTAAATCCCCAAAGAACTTAAGTAAGTGAATGAAAAAAGGATGATCATTCAAGGAAAATAGAGAAAATGAATGAAAACAATCAAAGGAAAATGATGAAGGCAAATGAAGGTTTACAACTAAGGGTAATTGATGGTGAATGAAAAATAAAATCAATGAAGAATGAAAGTTGAATGATGGTAAATAAAGGTGACTGAAAGCTGAACTGAAGGCAAATTAAAATAAAATAATATATAAAACAAATATAAGTAGATGAAGCCAAATGACAATGAATGATAGAAAGTGAAAGTGAATGAAATTGAATGAAGGCAAATGAAAATGATTATGAAGGTGAATAGATTTGATGAAAGGTGAACTTAAAACACAAGATCATCATTGCAATGAATTAGTTTATTTATTTTATTTGTGAAATCACAGACAAAAAGTAGCTGGCAAAATGTGTCATTTTTTTTTAAAAAAAGAAGCCATTGCAAGCATTGTGTTGCATCCTGTTTTGAAATCCATGTACTGTAAGGTGAATAAAAGTGGAAAAACGTAAATAAAAAGAAAGTGAATGAGGGCAAGAATAAAGGCTTATAAAGCTTAAAACAAGGGAAAAGATAAAAAAATGTGAAGGAATGAAAAGGAATTATTAATAAAGTAACACAACTTCATTCTGAATACTACAAACCTGTGTTTAGCAGCAGATTTGCAACAGCTAAGTTGCCTTCCATGCAAGCAAAGTGCAGTGGTGTCATTTGTTCTTCATTGAGACTCCTCAAATCAGCACCAGCCTCAACCAGTAAATTAGCCACAGCAACTGAACCTTGGATTGCAGCACAATGGAGGGGTGTCACTTTGGTTTGGTCTTTAACCTTTAATGCAGATAAGAAGTTTTATTGTTTTTAGCAACAGGAAAATGGGCAAAAACACTGTGTTTCAATGCAGTTTTCAAGAACTTAAGTTCAGACTCCAAAAACTTCATAAATTTATGGTCAACAGTTCCAACCCTAGCCTGCATGGCCCATAACACCACATCCCATCTTCTCCACAGAAATTACTTTGACTCGAAAATAATAGTTACATATCAGATATGCCATTTGATCTATTTTGAGTTGTTCAGAGTACAAGTGTAGTGTCCTAGTGCATCATGGAAGGTACTGGGAAAAAGAGGCGGAAAGTTGTATTGCAAGAGTGGATGTGCTTATAATAAATAATTCATTTTTTTATGAAACAAACAGTGTGGAATAATTTTACAACAAGTTCAAAGTTCATGACTAATATTTTTTTTCTGGACAGGTAAAAAATAATTACACTTTTAATTATTACCAACACACAGGGGTGTAAACAGAAATGATCAGAGTAATGAGTAATAAGGTCTGATCACTTAGAGATGAAGATTTGCGGTAATTGAAAAATATGTTCACATTTCAGACAAAAGTTAATCATAATTATATTGTACAAAAGTAGCTTTTTTAAATACACAGGTAATTCTACGACCGTAGTTTTTAACTATAGTTTTTGAGACTCAAGAAAAATATCTATTATTAAGTTATATACCTCAGTTGGTAAGAGTGGCGCATATAGGTATTGCAAAGGTTAATAAAGGCTTAAATGTTTTCCCAGTTAAATCATATACTGTATAAAGCATAACTGCAAGGATCATAATTAAATGTATTCATAATGCAGAGATTTAAACCCTCAAAAGAGTCAAAGCTCTGCTCCGCTTAACGACACTGATTGAAACTAAACGAAAGCACTCTACCATAGGTCAAGTCTCTCTCTGATAGTGTCATGGTCGATGCAACCTTTGACAACTCATGTCTTCACTTTCAATTCTCCATTCTCAAGGACAGTCTTGTACATCATGGTAACATGGCCTTGTTACTGGAGGATGGTGGCCAGTTCCATTCTCCAGGTGGGTACTGTTGGCTCCTGAAAGTTCATCCACCTTTGTCAGGTCTTATTTTTCATCCTGCAGGGTGCCCACACATGTACACCCTCCTCACCGAGCGAACTCAGTGGGGTTGCCAGTTTAGTCGCCGACAGCCCGACCATGGAACAGTAGTACCGGTTTACATGTTACCAGTAGCAGGAATTCTCCTGACCTGACATGAAGTCAAGTCTAGGCTTATAAAAAATATATAATACCAACCTCAATATTTATCTCTAATCCATCTAAAAGCTCTGTCACTGCCACCAAGTTACCTTTGGCCACTGCATAATGAAGTGGAGTTGAGCCATAAGCATCTCTAGCATTAATATCAGCACCACAGGAAAGAAGATAACAAATGATGGACATGTCAGATGCAAGTTCAATTGTATTACTTTGAATTGAGCTCATGGAGCTTGATGCATTTACTCCCCTAAGCCGATCACCAAGCTGTAGCTCCTTTAGAATTCGATTCCCAAGAGTTTCTTTTTTCTTGCCTTGCATCACATGAAGCCGATCTCTTGCTATCTTATTCAAATTACCCACATAAGAATCATTTCTCATATTTTTCTTTCCTGCTTCTTTTTCATTGTCATCTTCTTTGTTATGTTTTTCTTCTTGCCCAGTTTCTTTGTTTTCAACAATCTGTGTCTTCTGCTGTTCAATACTTAATTTTCTTGATGGTTTAGGGCTTGGGGTCATCCCAGTATGGATTACAGGGGGCTCCCTCAGAACTAATGAGAAAGGTCTTTTGGAAATGGATCTAAATCGTGCTGCATAGTGAAGGGGAGTTGCATTGGCCTCACCTTGCACCTCAATATCTGCATGATAAAAAGTTCTTAAATTAAGACCTCCACACAAGACGTTTAAACAAGAATGAATGAACTAATAATTAAAACTATTATTAGTGACAATATCATGACAATATTTACACGTCTAGTTAGTTTCTAGGTTGAGTTCTAAAACTGGTTCAAGTATTTTCTACTGAGACATCAGGCCCATACACAGGAATTTTGCTAGGGGGTGCAAACAAATTTTTTGGGGACCAAGTGCCCCCCCCCCTTCCAACCCTTGGACACATTTTCCTCTCCTTAAAAAGGCTTGGAAAAGTAAGAGAAAAAAGTTATTTGTGCTGGACACATTGCTTTCATAAGCAAATATGTTTCATCGTTATCTCAAGGGTTAATGAAAATGTGAGCTCATGGCAGAATCTAAAATGCCAAACTTATTGTATCTAACATATATGTCTATTCGTTACTTTTCTAATCGAGTGGACTTTTGCAGACCTTAACAGCCATTGGGAGGATGCGTGCATACCCCACACATCCCCCTTGCATATGGACCTGAACATCTCATGGTTGAAATTTCTATGACTATTACAGTAAGTAGGAAATGGAAATTTATTTAAGCACTTGTACACATTTAGGATTTCAAAAATCCATAGATTTTTAGGATGCCTCACAGCAAATTATTTCACTTGTTAAGAAGCAATCATTTCAGATGGGTGCTTTAAATCAGGGTTGTCTATGTTTCATCATAGAGTTATCATTAACTGATAAAAGATAAACATTGATTTATTACTTCTCCACTCCACTGAGTTGTAATCAAAGTGATACACTCACTAGTCAGTATTAATTTACGCCAAATATTACCCTCAACCATTTGAAAAGATCAATAGAAAGCTTTCTTCATATAAAAAGAAATGGACAAAATGAATAATTTTGAAACTTGACTATTTTAAAAAAGTGTATTCTGGAATTTTGAAGAGCTATATTAGAAAAATCTGGGGTTTTTTCAGGGTTTTCAGAACTGTAGAAGAATTACGGGTTTTTTAGAGTTTTTGGGGCCTGTACGAGCCCTGTTATGTTTCATGGGACCTTCAGGAAGGTAAAGGTTTATGCTCAAGTCATCAACTTCTAACACTATAATTTCAATAATTATCTTAAAAGTGTAAACGAGTTGTCTAAATTAAAAACATTATGCCTTTAAATTTTTATTTTTTTGTTTATCACAACTCATAACAAACCAAATTGAATATAACAGATTGAAGTAATATGTATTATAGTTTACCTGCACCATATTCCAGTAATAACTTGACAATCTCAAGATGATTGTAACGCACTGCATAGTGTAGAGCTGCATTGCTGTCTACATCTGCTTTGTTAATTGTTTTACTGTTCTTTCCCAACCTTTTTAGCTTCTGCTTTACAAGTTCAACTTTTCCATCACGTGCTGCCTACAAAGTTCCAAAATATCAACAAAAAAGAAAGGATAAACTGGCTGACAAATAACCAAAGCTTGTGTTCAGTTCTTTAAATTGTTTCAAGTTCTATCTGATGTTATTAATATTGGTGATAGGAAAGTAAATTTGATCATATGAAAGATTTGAAAATCAACTAAGCATGCACCCAACCTTTCAAATCCACGCCAAAAAAGAAAATTTTAACCGCAATTTTTTGTTGAATTGTTAAATTATTTAATTTACCACTGCAAATGTGACACATTAAAAACATCTACTGATACCACATGGCGTGACTTACTTGATGAAGAGATATTGTGATGTTTTCATTACTTTCGCGCTCAAAGCTCTTCAGGTCCTTAGCTGAGGGTCTCGATGGCAGTAAGACGATAGTAGGTAATGAGTTACCTATGTGAATAGTTTTAAGTTCAACATTTTCACCATCTGCTGCCGAACTGCGTTGTCCTAGCAAAGGGGTACTCGAGGTTCCCGCCTCTTTTTCGGCTAACATTTCAAAATGAAGTCGTCGCTGGTGATAAAATCAACAACTTAGTACTTTGGTTACTCTATACAATAAAATTTTGGAATCTAACAGACATTCCCAATAAAATAATGACACTATCCTGTCGCCATTTTAATTCATATTGTTTCAAACCGAGAGAGACTAGTACTGGGTTTGACTAAAATACTTCCATAGGCACGGATGCTAAGCTGCATAATTTACTCAACAAAACAGCATGCAAATTAACAAAATGGTGATCGAATGTGTGTTCGTGTGGAGGGTTCCTATGTATCTCTGTGATCGTAATCTAGCACATGAGTAAGTTAACCGCGACTTGAATATGGATAGAAAGAAGTCCTTACACAATACCCTTCAACAGCGCGTTTATGGATGCTTTTCTGTGGGATCTGTTCTTAGAACAGCGCGAGGTAAGATCGAAAAAAATCGAGTCGAAAATGACAGCCAGTGTTTGTGCAGGGACAGTGAAAATCATTTAACGATCGGCAAATTAGTCTTCTATGTTGATAATCAAGAAAAAAAAGAATAATCATTCATCGATTGCCTACTAATTATGCGTTTGATCTGCTAACCATTTCCGAATATCGAATGTTCAGAAATATAAAACAGCATTAAACAACACACAGAGATATTTATAAAATAGATGAAAATAAATCGATCTTCTGTCTTTGTTCTGTTTGGACTTCTAGGAAACCGATCTTTTGTTCAGCGACTCCAACGAGATCAAACTTTGTCAGGCCACAGTGGATGTGTGAGTATACTCTGTAAATTTACTATTTACAACTTAAGTAATTAGTAAACGCAAATGTCTATGGCCTTCTTCACCAGCCTACGTGAATGAACTTTACATAAATTGATATACTTAATCCATGTGACACAAACTTAAAACCATTAATATCTATGACAACGTCTGTTGCCATATATTTTAATCAATATTTGGTTGATTGTTGCTGTGATCATTTTGTTTGAAAGTTTTACTTGGCCTTTTGGGAATCTTGGCCAAATTGCATCATTTTCTCAGTTATTTCTGTTTACAGGTAAACACAATATCATGGAGTGACTGTGGAGAGCTACTATTGTCAGGTTCTGATGATTGTAAACTGAATATTTATAAACCAGGGGCTAAAAAGGTGATTATAGTTTTACCAATTTCACAATGAAATATTATAAGCAAAATTCTTGACTAAACAGAAACACAGCTTTGAGTCTGGGAAAAATGATTTATTTCAGGTGAGTTTGTTGGTAAGAAAAATAATGAGAGGTTATACTCATGTTGCCATTGTTCCTAGATGCTAGTATTAATGCCTCAAAAATATTTTGCTAAACTGTTCAACCTTCAGCACCATTTGTTTCTAAATCAAAGTTTATTTCTTCAGTGTAGGTCTGATTGTTAAGTAACTCTATGAATGGTTAAGTTAGTGATGTGAGCTCAAATTAAGTAATGTTACAATAATTATAATTTTTATAATTGACATTGATATAATTATAACATTTGTTAATAACTAAATTTTTCAGCTTTTAAGTTTTCTAGTATCAGAGATTGCTACAGATTACTCCAATACTCCTTTGATCATGACAGCTGGAAAGTGATCACATTACAAATTAAATGAGTTTCTTTGTTCCGTGTGAAAAAATTAACATCCAAACCCATAATATTATAACCTAACTCAAAAACTGAATTTTCCTGGGATCATGTGCTAGGCAAATCACTCATAAGTAGTACACATGTACATATTCATACAGTCATTCTTTTGTTAAAAGATATCCCTAACTCTCCAAGATAATTTAGTTGTTCAATGTAAAACAGCACAACCCTACCCCTAAAAAGCTGTTTGGGTTGCAAGTGAATGCTGAATGCTTTGATTTTGCCATATGAGCAATTACAAGGAAAACTGGCTCTATTCAAAATAACAATTGTCTTTGAGTAACAGGGAAAACTTACTGTACCAACTCTCCTAACCCAATCAGGCCTTTGTGAGATTAGGCCTTTGTTCTTGCAAGGAGCTGACATGTAATCTACATTTCTTTAATTTATAATATATTAGTTTGAATTATAATTTTTTAAATAAACTCTATAGTTCTATTTTTATAACTATAATTATATGATCGTACATTATGTATATTTAAATAATAGTATGTCATACAGACTATTGTATTTTAAATGACTCATTGTTTATATTTGTTTTTTAAAGCTTGTACAGTCTATCAGATCAGGACACAGGGCAAATGTGTTTAGTGCAAAGTTTTTGCCATGTACTGGAAACATTGGGGTAAGGTTCAATTAAAAAATTCAATGATACATATTTCAATATTCTTGAACTAGATGAACTTTACTACTAACACAGGTGTTGGTAAGTGCAATATATTTCTCGATACCCTCACAAGCTGGAAGGAACATTCACCAATCACTGCACTTTTTAGAAAAATATCAATTTGAAGTGTTTTTGCAATTCAGTAGAACGTATAATTTAGATAATTGAAGGTAAGTTTTTTTTCCATCTTGCTGAAAATATTGTCAACTTACTTTGAACAGAGCAACTAAATTGTTTATTGTCATACAGTGGTAGTTAGTCAGTGTAAGGAATTCACACATCAAGAGTTACCATTTGCCCTTGTAATAGTTTTTGAGCAAGGAATGTTGGTTGTCTGAATTACAGTTAGTCTAACAAAAGGCTAATGCTCAATGAAATGTTATGAAATAAACATTTTTAATAAACATGTTAATCTAAAGTTGTCAAACTATAAAATAATAATTGCTTAGTCTCAAAGTGTGAGTTCCTTACACTACAAAGCACCATGATCATACCTCAGCTCATTACATAATTTTTGGTGATAATCATAAGTTTTCTTCCTAGAAAAGTTGCTCAGAAATTGCATTGCTCTTGTATTTTTTTAATCTATTTACTTTACGTAACTGTTCTTGATATTTAAATCTTAAATGTTCGTCAGATTGTGTCCTGTGCTGGAGATGGAATGATTCAGTACACTAATGCTGAAAGAGAGTCTACATATGGACAATACCAGTTTAACTGCCATTCTGGTACTACATATGATGTGAGTATTACATGATCACACTGGTGAATAAATATTGTTCAACATCTTTTTTGTGTCCAGACTAGTTTCAGTTGTTTATACTAAATAGTAAAAAATAAAATAATTTGTGCTGTATCAGGTTATAACAACACCAGGTGACCCAAACACATTCCTATCTTGTGGTGAGGATGGTACAGTGCGACTGTTTGATCTCCGAACTAAAACAAAGTGCACATGTAGAGAGTGCAAAGATGTAAGTTTTTACTATCTCATAATCAACTGGTCCATAATGAAACAATTTATTAGTTATGTATAAATTTAAATATCTAACAAAAACAGAAACCTGGACAAAACTCAGGTTTCAATGGGGTTTTTATTCTGCAATATGGGTGTAGTGTTATTGGCAATTTAGTTATGAAACCACAGCTTTTTAGAGCAGCTCAATCTTAGTACAATCATTGATAGTTTACAATGGGTAAAAAGCTTTGTATTGATTTAGTATAGTTACTTGGCCCTGACCAAGGTGTCTTATTTTAGTGCATCTCATTGGATCACTGAACCATTGAAAAGATTTTGCCTTTTTGTGCAGGATGTGCTAGTTGATTGTAGTAAGGCAGTAACTTCAATCAGTGTTAACCCAACAACACCATATCACTTGGCTTTGGGTTGTGAAGACAGCATTGTGAGAGTGTTTGATAGGAGAACTCTTACAACAAACCTGCATTCTGGAAACAACAACAAACTTCAAGGATTGTTTAGCCAATTCAAACCTGAATCCCTGAAGGACAGAATGTGTAGAGTTACATCACTACAATACAGGTACTAATATATGAACTAACAATTATTAAACACACAGAACAGTTCCAGATGTAATAAAGATTATGTCACTAGAAAAGGCAGAAAATTTTAGTTGTTTATCTAAATCTATGCTCTGATTAGGAACAGTTTGCTTACCATTATCCTTAATGATTGGTCTGGGCCACACTCCCTCCTTAAAGTTCTCTACATTTACTCTTACCAAAGGGAAGGAAAGGTGAATACTATCCTTCAAGTTTGAATTGTCCCAACTGGTCTATTAATTTTTATAATTAAATAATTAATTTGTACTTCCTAACTTAAAGGGTCAGGGCTAGGAAGTTGAGTAGCTTTTTAACTCCTTTAATTGATCCATCATTGCCAGCAGCTATCAACTACTTTAATCTTGTTTTAATTTTGATGAATATATTTCTTTGATATGCTGTTTTAGTGATGATGGCAGTGAGCTGCTTGTAAGTTACTGTGCAGACTATGTGTATCTGTTCAGCCTGCTTAGTCACCAGGTGATGCACTCTGATTATGACAAAACTGACAGAGCAACTAATGGCTTTCACTCTGCTGAAAATGGTGGACAAAGGAATGTTCCTCCTTTAAAACGATTACGACTTCGAGGTGACTGGTCAGACACTGGTCCCAATGCACGACCAGAGAGTGAACACCCATCAGAAGAGAGTTCACTTATGCAAAGAATGTCTGATATGTTTGCTCGATGGCTTGAGGAGTCATTCAGAGCTGGTCAACGGCGACGAGTTCAGTCATCACAACAGCAATCTTCATTATCGGATTCTTCTTCTCAGGCTTCTACTTCATCCAGTGACTCATCAGTTAGTTTATTTGACTCATCAGGGAGTATGTCATCTTTAGTAGCTGAAGAAACTTCCAGCCCTGAACAGTTGCATGAAATGCAAACTGACTTATCGGAGGATGCAACTACTTCTGAAACTGGTGCCAGCAAGACTTTAAACAATCTGGCAGTAACCAACAGTCAGGGTTCTAGTTGTTGTAGTAACAGCACAGATATGGATGTTCAACAGTTCACGACCAAAGAGAACATTTGTGTTAAAACAGGAGATCATGAAGAGACTGATACAAATAATGATAAGGTTTTACCTCAAGCTAATGGAAATTCTTCAAATTTAAATGTTAAGGGTAAAGCTGAAAGTACAAGCCTTAGTATCAACAACAGTTATTCTCTTTCGCATACTGAAAAGCACAATGCAAGTACTGTAAACTGCGGGCTGGAGTCCCAAGATTCTTCTCAACCAGGTAGTTCACAACATTGCTCAGATAGGATAAAAACTAACACAGATTTTATCTTCAACTCTAAATATTCCTCCTCTAGAAAGAATATTGACACTAGGACTGAACCAGGATTTGTTTCACAAAGACAAGCATACTTTGAATCAAAAAAGAAAAGAAACTTAAGTGATGGTGCATCATCAACTACACAGACTATGTACTGCAACACAGAGATAAGGTCAAAGAAAGATGCTAAGTGTAAAACTTTAGACTCAAGTAGAACTGTTGAAATGTTTGGTGATAGTAATATGAATGAAGGGCAACAAGACAGGTCATCTGCAAGTAGTCTACCTTCAGTTCTTGTAGAACAAGTTGAGTGTGATTCCGCTGGTGAAATGGTCACAAACAGTAAACAAAATCAAAGTGTAAATACAGGTGTTCAAAACCAGACCAATGTATGCACCAGCAGAGAGACAAGTGCCAGACCACAGCTTGATAATATTATAGGTGAAAAGGAGAATAGCCAAAATGCTGACAGTCGTAATGATGCAGCAACACGAATACAGCGCATGTTCCGTCAAAGGAGAATGTTCAAGTCGTTGCCAGGCAGTAGAGAACAAGTTCAAGACTACTGGGTACCTGATATGAATCGCATGTACAAAGGACACAGGAATGCTCGCACTATGGTATGAATTAAGTTTCTGTTTCTTATACTGTTAGTAAAATAACCTGTTAGAATTAGAACTAAAAGATAAATATAGTCAAGTAACACTTTGTATTTACCTTTTGTAAGTATGTTTTTTTGCTTTTTTTGTAATTTTGTCTAGAGCACTTGTACACTAAAAATATACCAGATAATTCAAAAAAAATTTATCTAGTAGGTATTTTATAATTCATCCAATATTTTGTCTGCATGAAAAATTCATTGTAAAGAAATTGTCTTCCCACAAAAATACATTGAGCTTATTAACTTGTCTTTTTAAATTTGTTTAATATCAAGTATTTTCTAAATGAGATAATTGTCCATCTTGATATTATATTCTTCAATGAAAGGTTAAATTTACCATTTGGTTTAGTCTAAATTTAGTGTATTTTATTATTACAAATTCAAATCTTTTGGCTCAAGAGTATGGACTGATTTTTGTACTGCCCTTTTGCCACCTTTTAGATCAAGGAGGCAAACTTCTGGGGTGATCACCATATTCTCAGTGGCAGTGACTGTGGGCGAATATTCATCTGGGACAAGCACACAGCAGAGATAGTTGCCATACTGCAAGGTGATCACCATGTGGTGAATTGTGTTCAACCACACCCATATGACCCAGGTATAAGCAACATTATTGTTACTAATCTTATTTGATGGCCTACATTTTCTGCTCTTCAATTAAACATAATACAAATTTATACATTAATAATAATAATAATAATAATAATACTTAAGAAAGCAAGACAAGGAACCAATAGATTATTGATGTGACATGACCATTTGATACAAGAGTTGCCAATAAAGAAAGAGAGAAATTGGAAAACTATCAGGACTTGAACAGGAAGTTAGCACAACTGTGATTTGTTGGCATTTTCAGCCAAAGAGGAACCATGCTTTCTATCATTACATGGTTGGTAAAGTGAGTAAAACTTCCCACAGCCTTCACATGTTGAGAACTTCTAACTTCTCACTTAAACAGAATGAATTTTCATAATTTCAAACATGTGGATATAGTTCATCAGAATGCCACCTTTTATGCTGTTGTGAAAACATCTAAAAATCTTTGATTAGGTCAGTAAGCTAGTTTAGTCAGGTTAAGTCAACTTAAAACCTTTATTTTATTTACAGTTTTGTCCAAATCTTAGAAACATGTTTAAACATTTTAAATCAGTCATGTTTTTTCTTTAACAGATGTTGTAGTTTTAAGCTATATATTTAGCATTCCATTTCAAAACAACCTATGATTTTTAGCATGATTCAATCAATCAATCAATCAAATCCTTATTCTGATTTACGTGCAGTCCTATTTTCCATGCTAAGGATTATATATTATATTTTAAATATAGTTCTTGCATCAAGTGGAATTGATTATGATATCAAAATCTGGGCTCCAATTGCTACAGAGCCAATTGAACTGACAGATGCTGATGAGGTAATATTATCCATACATAATTCTAATCAATCAATCCAATTTTGATCCAGGTTTATCCCCGTAAATGGGGGACTGGACGGATTTACCCCACTTTGGCAGCAATCTCTCCAACTCCCACTCTCCATCTCGCTCGATTCATGGCATTCTTTTTCTCCAAACCAACACTCTTGCACTCTCCTTCTCCACTTGTGTCTTCCACATCTTCTTTGGTCGTCCTCGCTTCCTCTTGCCCTTCACTTCAAACTCCAA
>JAOEHV020104415.1:0-10000 GCA_025447995.2 Isaurus tuberculatus | reverse complement strand
GAGCATGGGAAAGCGGAAAGTCCATAACCCAGCACCAAAGGAATTTCCCGATTGGTCTAGGTGTCTAACGCATTAGATGGCTTATAAGATTACCTTTTGTCCGACAGAATTATTTGTTTAGTTGGGTTATCCATGCAATTCTTTTGAGAAGAAATTATGTTAAAACCCTGCCCCGTTACAATCAAAGAAGTGATAAAGATTTAACTACACCTAAAGGAGTCAACAGGGTAAATAATGTCGAAGGAGTGGAGCTTTTTAACGGACAAGAGGAAGGATGGGAAGCAGGTGAATGCGAATCAGAAAATGAGGAAGATCCATCAATCTTTGACATTGAATTATTCGAAGAGATCCCAATTGAATTCGAAGCACAACGCGAACAAGCAGAACCTACTAACAGAATGATCGGCAAAACAGTAGCTCTAGCTAGAATTTCTCAAAACAAAGAAACAAACAAAGATGCCGTCTTCCTTGGCAGGATGTAAGAAGTGATGAATGAATGCGAAACGCCCGTCTGCTGTTTATTCCATTCAAAAATTAGCTGATTACAACATTCAGCAATGCAAGACGAGCCGTAAAAAACAGAATCAGAGTTGAAAGCCAGTAACGTTATTACTGATTTAGTTTATATTGCATTACCTTTATTTTGTTAAAGAAAAAACAACAAGTTGCAGGGTCGCTACAAGCAGATTGTTTTCTTTGAAACAGTGTCTATGGGGCCAATCAACATGTCTCTACCAACGTTTTTCCAATCCCTCGCTTATTCCATACTCCATTATTCCATTAATTTCAAGAGTATTTTCCAATGTTCCCGCTTATTCCAGTCCCCCCCCCCCCTTCCTCCTCCCCTAACACTATTATTTGAGACCGAAGAGTACCATGTTTAGGTTTCAATCAAAAGTTGATTAAAGCTTGTGTTTTACTCTACTCGCTTACGGCACTCAGAAAATGCTTGAGCGAACTTCACAAAAAATAAGTACACAACACGAGATGGCAACAGTTCATCTTCATTTCCTGGTTTTATTTCCCTATTAACTGATTAAAACTAATGATACATTTTGCTTGTTGTAAGGGCAAAGGAGACTAACAATCTGTTTGTTTGTTTTTTAATTAGCTAAAGATTGGTTGTTTGTCTATATGAACTTTAACGTCAGTGTAAATATTGAACTTTGTAAGCACATCCGTTGAAAGTTTTCCCGTCATTTAATGTTCCAGTCATTTGGGTCATATTCTTTTAATCTTTATCCGTAATAATGTCCTCCGTATCCACCTTTTCTGTAACCGCCGTAGCGACGGTAACCGTAACCGCCATAGCCACCATATCGGCGGTAGCCGTATCTCCTTCCGTATCCGTATCCACCGTAGCTTCCGTATCCACCGTACCCACGGTGGCCATAATGTCCATAAGTGGGATCCCTTAAAAAACAAAACAAAGTTAGTAAAATGAAAGCCATTCACTTTCAATTTCATTTGTCGTTAAATGATCAATTGGTAATTTATAAGTTATCAAAATGATTTAAAAATAATAAGAAAAATTTTTCGAAAAGACTATAGATCACAAGGTATGCAGGTGGAACCCAAAATATAGCTGACTTGGTGTTAACTGTTTTTAATGATAAAAGATCAAATACTGGTGAAAATTGCCGAGCACCATTTCGTTTCGGTTGATAAGATAAGAGTCACTTGATTAAAGATATTACATTATATGTTATATCATTCAAACGTACAGTAAATCTAATCTTGAATAAATTAACCTGTCGTTCGATGTTCTGTTTCGTGTTCAAAGACAGAAAACACTGGTCTGGCAGGGATTTGTGGTTATAAGTAAAATAAACAAAATCTTTGAGTGTGTTCGACGAGCCTCTCTAATCTGTTATCACGTTTTAAAGTTATTTCGATATAGTAAGACTGTTGCGTGAATATATAACGTTACTTGGGTTCATTCCATTTTATAGTGTTTGGAAAGATGTTCGTCAAGAGCGGGACCTCAAAGTTTTTGATCCACATTCAATTCAAAAAAATGGTTTATTCAAGTATTACTCCTTTTGTTACAAAAAATTACCTTAACTTTGCGTCATCCTCAGAATTTTCGTCTGACAGATCGAGATTCTCGAAGGCATCCTCCGCTGTATCCTCCTTCATTGCCGCCACAAAGGGACAAAAAAAAAACATAATTGAAGGTTTATGATTAATTAAGCATTAATTATGTAAAATGAGAGATTTTAAGATTAAAAAGAAAACAGCTGTAAAGCAATTCAAAAGTTTACTTAGAAAAATGCTAAAAATTTTATGATTAAAACATACTGAAACGATAGCTTGGATTTATTTTAGACTTTAAGTTTCCATTGTTATTCTGTTTGGAATTTTTTCTTCCATAAAATTCTGCAAACGCGACTTCTGATTTATTTTGCGTGAATTAACTGAAAGCACAGAGAAAAGATATTTTTCGCGTAAGTATTTCTGAAGTTCGACTTGACACACAGACGATTAAATGCTTTTTGAGCAACTTTTTTGGTATCATCGACATTAATACGATCGCGTTAACAAAAAAGTGCTTTTTATAGTGAACAAAGTAGTTAGAAAAATAATTTTATGATCTATTAAACCAGAACGCAGCTTTAAATGAAAGAACTAACTTAATAAACTGAATACTATAAGAAGCAAGAAAAAAAAAGTGTGGATAACAACATACCTTTTCCTCTGGATTAGCAGCAGGTGCAGCCTGAGACACTACAGCAAACATAACTACCACAAGCGAGAAAAGAATCCAAGTCTTCATTTTCCTTTTCTTGATACAAGTTCAACTGTGTGATTGTAACTGTCATAAAAGGAATGGTTAAATGTTGTTGATCGCATGCCTCTATATATACTGAAAAAGTATCATCATATTAGCTCAGAACTGTTTTAGGACATTACGCATTGATAGTCCACTTATAGAGTTATGTTAATCCCATTTAAGAACATTGTTGCCATACCTTCTAAGGATTTGACTCATAATAAAACAAAACCTAAGATAGTTGTTTTCAAGGACAAACTTAAATGTTTGATTAGGACATTGTCTAGTGTACTTCATGGAGTTATTTAAGGTTGTTTGCATTTGGTAAGAGTGATACTGGGCTTGCATATAGGAAAGATGATTATTTTTTGGTTTCCTGTTTACAATATTTTAAAAACAAAAGATTTCATATTTCATCAGTTTTTTACTTTTTTTAAGCCACCGAACACAAAAATTTAATTTATTGCAGTTTAGTCCGCAACCAAAAAAAAAAGAAACAAAAGATGAAACGAACAAAAAGACATTAAGTTGATTAGAAGAATATTTCACGGTAATGCTTACTACAATATTGATTAAAATAGATTACTAGCGGTCGCAAGAAAAAATTGTATCAGTTGAGGGCGAATGAGCGACATTTGGATAGCCCATAAACTGGCCCTTCAGCCTTATAAGTTATTGAATAAAAGATCGTGAAGCCGAACGGTTTGAGTTTTTTTAGTATCAAACAACTTTTATTCGACAAATACAATTTAGTATGGCTAGCGCATGTAACTATTTGAAATGAAAATTGCATTTTCATTATTAGAAAGACAGTAAATAATAAATTTTGGGATATGCAAACGTAACCGACAAACAGGTTAATAAGTCAATTGTAGTTTTGTGTAAACTTGCCACGACATAGAGTGTATACTAAGAAGCGGTTTGATTGCAGAACTGTTTTTGTTTCAAAATCGCTGATTAATAAAAAAAAAATCAGATGGTTTGCCTAATATAACTTATCAATGTTTTTCCTGATGGATCTAGAAATCCAATATTCGCAGTGGACGTGGAAGGTTAAGTAGAGTTCTTGAAAATGACTATGCGCTTTTTGTTTTTAAAAAGAACAAATACAAGGCGTTTCTATTTTTTGAATTTGAATCGTTTCCAAGGATGACTTGGCATTAAAAATTTGATTGCAAAACTTTCAAAATTTGTTTGGTGCCCGACCATTACTAAAAATTTCAAGTATCTTGTCACATGCTTTTGCCTTCCAGTTTGGCGTATTTTATAGCATTTGACCTAACTGCAAAGAGTCTATTCCGAACATCCACTAGTACAAGACCAGAGACTCAACGTGTTTGTAGCAATGGAGCTGTGAACAAGGAATACCGGTTGTTATTTAGGAAAGTAAAGCAAATCACAACATTAAAGAAACTGAATCAAAAGTTCCAACTTGGAATTTTACTTTGTGCGAAAAGGAAAAAAAGAGACAACAGTCAAAAGCGCTTGAATCTATATGTATGTTGATGGTTTTTCTCCCACCAAAGATAAACTTTCATATTAGACAGGCTGCGATAGTGTTTGAAAGTGTTTATAACTCTTTTTTCTCTCTAATTTTTTTCTTATTCACTTGTGTTTTACTTTACTTTATATTTCAACTGAATATGCTCCATTTTCTTGCTATCACCTCTCTTCGGCTTTATTATTGTTTGTTTTTCAAATTTGAAACGAACACGACCGTGAGCAAGAAGTGATAAGGAAAAAGTAATGCCGCGCTGGCAACAAGTTCAATTGAAAAATACTATAGAAATTCAGTTCTTTTTGGTTAGATTGTTTTAAAATGAAGCAGTCAGAGTTACACTGTAGAAAAATACATTAGAGATGTTATAGTAACTAGGCAGGTTATTTTAACAAAAACAAAAACATTTAAAATTGATAAAAAGTACACAAAAAATTTCAATGGTTGAAGATCACTTGTTTCTGAAAAAATATTCATTGTGGTTTTATAAGTTGCAAAATGAAGCTATAAATATAATTAATAGTTCAAAAATATCGAATATTGCACCTTGCACAATATTATCCATTTTTAAGCAAATCATATACTATTGCAAATATACTGCAGGTCCCTCGTTTGCAGATATTGGAAATGTTTTTTTGTTGATTTGATATTTTCCAGTTGAATCAATGCTAACACTGTTGCTCTATTGTATTTCCCTCGATTGTAAATATCAACACTTTCTTCCCAATTTATTGGTAGCTATTTGAATTAATGAGGGCAATTGTGGCAAGTTTGAGCTCAACAACAACAACAACAAAATAGACAAAAAAGTTATATTTATTTATGTATGACTTTCACTTGCTTTTTGTCAATGAAATAAGTGCCACGCCTTATTTTTATTTTGAAATAATATATATATATATATATGAAGAACGTTTTGTTACCAAGGAGATTGACAGAGCTCGTAGAATACCTAGAGCTGATACCTTGAAAGAAAAATCACAAAGACAAAGTAATAGAGTTCCTTTTGTTGTCACATACGTATACCATCCTGGTCTGCCAAACATCGGAGAATTATTACACAGATTTCTTCCTGTTCTTCAAATCTCCCAGCGTTTGGCGAGTGCTGTGAAGGAAGTTCCGAAGCGATGGTGGCATATAGAAGGCCGAAGTGCTTGAAAGATTTTTTAGTTAGAGCGGAGTGTAGAACTGAATATCAGCAGACAGTTAATAAGGGTTGCTTTAAATGCGGGAGGACCAATTGTAGGATTTGTAATTACCTTGTGGAAGGAAACATATTTTTTAGTTTTACTACAAAACAAAACTTTTCCATTAATCATCACTTAAATTGTAATTCTAGTTCAGTGGTATATCTTATCTTTTGTAGCCGTTGTGGGTTACAATATGTAGGTTCAACTATCACTAGGTTTAAGCAGCGATTTAATAATCATAAATCGAGAATGACTAAACATTCTCGTATGTCAGCTTTTAGTAGACTTAGGGATGATGTAATTTATAAGCATTTTAATTTAGAAGACCATTGTGGTTTGGCAGACGTTGGAGTTATGCTAATAGATTACGAAAGTTCAGAGGAAAAACTTAGAGAAAAAGAAGCAAGATGGGCTTACAGACTTAATACTTTTAGTCCGCACGGTTTAAATGTTAAAGAGTATATTTATCTTTAAGTAGTGTCGTTTTTCTAATTTATAAATGCTTTATAATAATGTATATTCCTATTTTTAAATTATAAGCTCGCGCTGTTTACATCACGCGCATGTTGCGCAAATGCACATATCAAACAACTTTAACAGTTTTGTTAACGGCCCATCAGTTGTCCTGATGAAGGCTTTTTAAAATAAAGCCGAAAATTTGGCAAAGAAACAATTTGTGTTTGTGCCAGTTTTTTATTTAATTATATATATATATATATATACTTCTCACATAAAATATCCATAGTCGTGATGTAATTCCCAGAGTGAAACATAAATATTCAAAAAACTGGAACAAAATGACTTTGCCGATATTTCGTGTTTATTAAAAAAACTTCGTTAGTTGCCCTGACGAAGTGTTTTTAATAAACACGAAATATCGGCAAAGTCATATATATATCAGAAGATTTTTATCTATAATGTATGGCTGCTCTAAAAAGCTTAAATAGCTTGTAAGGCCCCTGAAGAAGGCCGAGGCCGAAACGCGTTGGGTTAATAAAACATTAAACACGAAAGGACCATTTTCTTCCGTCATCTTCCAAAATTATAGAAAAAAAAGTTTTTATAATCGTCTTAAAACATGCTAGAACATTGGTGGTTGGCAAAACATTTTTTCGTTTGGCCACCTTGTTTTGTGCTGTTTACAAATGTTTTAACATGTTTTAACCTGTTGGCTAAGATTTTAACTCTGTCAAACATTCGATAAAACATCTTAAAACATTTCATTTGTTTTGGTATTTGCTGAGCGATGTTGTGCGCGTTTGGACAGATGCTTTTAAAACATGTTTGATGCGCGCATGCGTGTTGACTGTATATATTACGTTGTTTGCATCCATGGATACTGTGACATGTCACGCGCTCATTTCTCATTTCTCATTTCTTATAGCGTGTTTATGTTACCCTAAAATATGTTTTAGTATGTTTTACGGTAAAACATTCACCGCTTTGACAGGGCTTTATGGACCACTAAAATAAGCACAAAATATTTTCACTTCAGAGAATCAGTTTAGTTTCCATAAACAACATTCAACTACACTTTTTTTTTAAATAAGAACACACTTAATAAGAACAGTGAGGCTCAAATCGCCCGAAAAATAAGAACAAATTAAGAACAATTTGAGGCTGAAATGAAAATTAAGAACAAAATTAAGAACAAAATAAGAACAAAATAAGAACATTTTGAGCCTCAAATTGTTGAAAAAATAAGAACATTGAGCCTGGACAAAATTTTACTGGTTCTTATTTTAAAAAAAAAGTGTATAAGTATACTTTACTCTTTTATTTGACACGGTTTCTTTTGCTATTGATAGTTAAGAGCTAACTAAGGAAATATTTATTGATTTATCTAACGCCTTCAATACTGTCGATCACACCATTCTTTTGGATAAACTGCAGCATCATGATATTCGTGGCGTTGTACATGACTAGTTTTCTGAAATGCGGTGTCCCGCAAGGTTCTATTCTAGGGCCGTTGCTCTTTTAAATTTACGTCAATGATTTGTGTTCTGTATCAAAGGCTCTAGAATCGTTTCGCGGATGACACTAATATATATATTTTTTTCACACAAAAGTATAAATGCTTTTGAAAGAGCGCTTAATGAGGGACCAACTTAACTAAGCGATTGGTATCGAGCCAACTGTTATCGATAAATCATAAAAAATCTTATTTTATTTTATTCAAACCAAGGCAAAAAAAGAAAACATTTTAAAGTAATTTTAAAAATCGACCAACCTAATAATGAAAGAGTAAAAGAAACTATGTTTTTCGATGTGGTCATAGACGAAGCTGTATCTTGGAAGTCGCACATTACCTATGGTGCAAGAAACATTGCTAAATCTTTTGGTATAATTTATAGAGCAGGTTTTTGTCTTCCTATTTCCTCATTGTGCACGTTATGTTATGGCTTAGTTTATCCGTACCTTGTTTACTATATTTCTGTTTGGGATCGACATAAGCATCAAACTTGAATAGAGTCTTTTTAGTGCAGAAGAAAGTCATTAGAATCATTTCTAAAAGCGCATTTGATGCCCATACAGATCCTTTGTTTGAGCAATTTACAATTTTTAAATTTCATAACATATATAAATTTTAAACTTTGAAATTCATGGTCCTATTTAAAAACGATGTCTCCCTGAAAAAAATTCATTCAAATAACACAAGAAACTGAAATTGCGTTTACAGTTTTCCTTGTAGATCCAACATCAGAAAATTTTTGATTTGTTTTCCAAGGACCTATATTGTTAATGTTTAAAATCCGATATCAAAAATGCTGAGAGCATTATCTCCCTTTTTAAGACAAAGTTCAAAACACTTCTTTTAATGAGCTAAGTTCTCCTCCTTATCGTAATTTTTATTGTAACTCGTGTTCGTTTTGTTTTGTGTGCTTTTTTTAACCTTAACTATTCTTTATCTTATTAAAACGTCTGTAAGCCAATATTTTATGTAAATATATATTTTAGGGAGCCCACATTTGGGCTTCCTTACCTAATTTACCTAGTATCTAAAACTGTATGTATATAGATGTTTGTATAAAAAGGGAAAATAAATAACTAAAACTGAAACTGAAAGATTAAAAAATCAATTTCATTTTGAAAAGTTAATTTGTATTCTATAGACAAGTCTTAGTGCATGGTTGACAATTAAAATTAATAACGAGCAAAGACTAACGATATTAACTTAAAACTATAACTGTATATGTTGTTAAACAGAAATTACATAACATTTTACTGTTCATCTTAAGGATAACTAAGGTAATTTCACAATTGGTTTCGTTTTCATTTAATAAATCGCATTAATTCTAACTGATTTGTGTTATATATTAGAGAGGAATATCCGCTGAGTCATTTAGACACATTCAGAGATAGCGATACAAATAAAAAATACAATATATATATATATATATATAGCAACTGTAAAAGTGTTTTTTATAAGACAGTTATAACTACAAATCAAATATGCAATAACAACAAAACAAAAGCTTGTATTGAAACGACATTTTGCGTTTTTAATTAAACGCATAAAAAACCTTCCATTTTTTCCTTTGTATCATTTTAGTTTATCAAAGTTCATGCCGTATTGAGATGCGTTATAGGCAAAAAAGTTTTTTTTTAATTTCAAAAACATTAAAAAGAGCGGGAAAGACGGGAAAGAGCGGAAAAAGGCGCTAGAAAGCACGCAACATAAGTCAACCAACGTCCCATAACTATTAAAACGTTTAAGATAATTTGATAAATGTTTTAACTAGCGTTGTTAACTAAAATCGTAAGATGAAAAGATTGAGTCATTAAGTACCTTCAATCAATAAAATCAATCATTTCATTTGAATTCTGATAATATTTACAATGTAATGTGTGTGGGTTTGTTTTTTCGCTACACTTTTTTTAAGAACCAGTAAAAGTTTGCTCAACCTCAGTGTTCTTATTTTGAGAGCACTGTCAGCCTCAAAATGTTCTTATTTTGTTCTTATTTGTGGCATTTGCGGTTAACGTCTCGCTATGTAAAAGTTGCATTGGGCTTGCGTGCGATCAATGAAACACAGTCTTTTGGCGGGAAATTCACTCCCATATATGGATATACCAGGTTTGAGAGCTCTGTATGTATTCAGTATTTGGACGATGTCAAAACGTAAGCAAACAACGTTGAGTTTTTTCGGGTTTACAAATAAAAGTTGTCCACCGAGGAATTGAAGTTACAATGCAGATCCCAGAGGTGACTGAGGACAAAGGTATGGTGAAAAGAATCAAGTGCCTGTACTGCAGTGATCGATTTACTACTACTACTACTAATAATAATAATCATAATAATGGTTTATTTAGAAGGACATCCACCGGGTGGCTCTTCGCCTTCTAAAATAGCTAACAACATTGTAATAATTAAGTAACATATCTATGTAAGTAAAACAACAAATAAACTTTTTTAAAAAAACGTAAAATTTAGGGAAAATGGTAAGAGAGAAAGAAAAATAAATAAAATTGAATAAAATTGAATACTTAAAACAATAAAATGCTAAATAAGATTTGGTAAAAAGGTTAATCAGCTAA
>JAOEHV020104304.1:0-15276 GCA_025447995.2 Isaurus tuberculatus | reverse complement strand
AGCCCGGGACTCGAACCCGGGTCGTAGAGGTGGGAGGCGCGAGTGATGACCGCTACGCCAACCTGACTCCCCATCTTCATCAATAACATGACAAGTAACAGCACGTGATGCTAGTAAAGAGTATCATCTTACCGTGAAATACATAAAACACTTACGAGATACGCCATTCCTTTAGCTATCTGAAGAGCGAAATCAAGAAGACGCTGGATACCAAGGAGTTTCTAGGAATTGGAAAGACAAAAATGTTACGGGAAAATCGCTGAAACAAAAAACAAATTCAAAGAATTTAGAGACCGTTTTCAATTTTCCGTAAGTTCAACACTTGGAAATGTTATGGAAGTAATAAAAATAAGTTTGATTCTAGTTTATATAATTTAGCATTAAAAGCTGTAGTATTGCATAGTCATTTCAAAGAGGCTGAAGCTAGGTAATCTAATCAGTCATCTAAGATGCCACACCGTACTGAGGTAGGAATAACAACAACATAAACACTTAAACTTCCTGAGAGATTAAAAATAAGAGGCATTAGATTTAGCCAAGGCCACGGTTTGGCCAGAGTTTAATCTTGCAAACGAAAATGTATCATGCGTTAGGTTGACAGCCAAAGACAGCTGTTTAAACATCAGCAGTGAAGCTCGTTTTCAAGCAGCTCTTACAGCTTTCTCTATGCCTATCGGAGAGGTCAAAAGAGACTGTTGTCCACCATCACTGTGGGCCATGCAATGCTGATGAGCCCCAAAACGGGGAAAACAGTTGTCTATGGCTGCCAGCTTCACGGATAACAAGGGTGTACATACGTGGTTATATTACGACACGGTGTAAATCCATGGCTCTTTATGTCTTTATGACCGCCGCCTAGGTAGCCTAGTTTGTAAGGTGCCAGTCTAATGAGCGGGAGGTTCGGGTTCGATTCCCGGCCGGACCAACACTCAGGGCCTTTGTTCTAACATCTGCAAATGGCTAGACCTTCATGTTTTCTCAGATAAGAACATTGAACATTCAGTCTAGTCTCCTGACACTCTATTGGGGTAATTAAAAGAGCCCACACACTTGTCGAAAAGAGCAGGGTAGTGATCCCGGTATTGTGGTCTGCCTGTTTCACTGAGGGCATTTCTTAATGTTAAAATATATGTGAAACGCTATAGTGGACAATCTAAGACCCTCTACTGTTGAACCCTGTGTTAACTTGAAATGTGAACCTGGAAAGCCCCATGGGGGAGGTTTCACAGGAAAATTGAAATTGAAACTATTAATCTATGAACAATCAAACCAGAAAATGCTGAAATAATGTACGGAAAGAAATGAAGAACGTTCGAGGATACAAAATTGTTAATTCTGTAGTTTGCTCCTAAAAGAGGCTGTCACCAAGGCGAGTGCACACTGTGGGTTCTCCCCGGAATGACCTCACCAGAAGTGTTTTTTTATCTTGTGTAAAATGGCTATCAACAATTTCTTTACAAACCTCGTTGTCCTTGTTCCTGATGTACTCAAGAAGAGATCCCCTTGGAGCAAGTTCGGTGATCAACATCATGACATTCGTACAAGGATCTGTAAATCAAAATAATAATAATAATAATAATAATAATAATAACAAATAAAATCATTTTTATCAATAATATATCAATATCAGTTATTAAAGTCATCATCCCTTCATCATCACAATCGTGATCATAATGGTGTAACGATGATGGTAATGATGTGATAACGATGGTGATGCTGATGATGATGGTGACAATGATGCTGATGATGATGATGACAATGATGGTGATGGTGATGATGACAAAACTCACTAAATAGAGTGAGAGACATGAGTCTTCCCCTGATTTACCTTATTCAAGGTTCGTACACCCTCAGAACTTCAAAATCAAAAGTTTTCCAAGGCATTTTCATCGTTTTTTTTATCAAGGTAATTGTAAAAAGGTTTCAGGGTTTCTTAGTGGTTTCCAGGCACTTTCAACTAAACCAAATAATTATGAATTAAGTGAGCAGCAAGATTTTCCAACATGAAAAATATTCAATTAAATAAAAGCCAAAAGCCTTAGGCGAAATTCATTCTTTGTACGAACTGTTGCCCAAAATTAAGGAATCATCACTCAGACTTAAAAATAGAACGAGCCAATATCCTAAAGTTAATACGGAGAGATATAAGCAAGCCTTTGTAAATAGATTAGTTTATAAATATAACTTATCTATTTAATTTGAACAATTTCACTATTTTTCTAGGTTATTTTAAGATTTTCTTAGTTTTAGATATTTATTGCTTTTTTATATTGTAAATATTGATTTGTATTTTAATCAACATCAATAAAGACATTATTATTATTATTATTTCTACCGAAACTTTTTCATATTCAATAGAGTAAACGACATTTTGACAAATTGTTTTAACATGATGCAAATAACACAATGAATAAATTGTTCAATGGATATTGCTGCTGTACTATAAAATACAGTAGGATTTATAGGTACTATGCAGTGCAATAAATATTAACATACCAAAGCATACTCCGACGAGCTTGATTATGTACTGGTGATCTTTCACCTTTGCTAGATGAAGCATGTTCTCTGCTTCTTTCACAAAGTCTTCTCGATCTCGTTTCTTTGCTGTATCCTTTAGCAATTTAACTGCGACATCCTCTTTCTGTTTTCAAAGTATAAAATAAATGATTACAAAAAAAGCAAACAACTTTAAGTCAGTCCAAACGAAATTAAACTCGTGCTTTAATCAAATCTAGGTTTAATTCATCGCCGTAAGTAGAGTAGAAAGCTCACGTTGCGAGTGTTAGCCTTTTGTCGTTGCTCCAAAACGTCAGCTTCCTACTCTTCTTATGGCATTTCAACCTAAAGTTGATAAAATCACGAGTTTTAAATACTTGCTGAAGCACTTCAGTAATTTTCTGAAAAACTTTTCAACGAGAAGTAAGCCTCATTTCTTTCCACAAGCGAACCGAAGACTAAAGACGATGAAAAGCATGTAACAAATATGGAGCAGTTTGAACAAGATAAACCGTATGTTAAACAGGAAAAACTAGATTATAAAATATAGTAAACACCAATAAATAGATAAAGGTGCTGATACATTATCATTTATTCAGTAGCACTTGACTATAGCTTGAACTGCTAAAGAAAGACATGTATACACATGGTTTCAAAAACTGCTATAATTTTGTTGATGTAAATTTGGTGGTCATAATTCTTCGCTTGCAAATAGCATATAGTAAAAGCCGCACACAAGAACCTAAAATTTTCGACGTCAGGCAGTTTATTCATAAGTCAGGTTGATTAGGTTCTTAACAGGTTCTTATTTTCAAGAGGTTTTTGTAGCATAACCGTTGGTGGAAATTACATTGTACCATGCACCATACTAATATAATAGTTTGGCACTAGTATATCAAATAATTGAAATGCTTACCATACGGAACAAAACATTTTAGACTATGTATGTAAATTATGTACACTAAACATAAAAAAATTAATATATTAAATAAATGGATAAATATAGAAAATTGAAGTAATAAAAAATACTGTATAGATACTGTACTCTAGACTGTATTTTGAATTGGAGTGAGTTTTTGTTTTTAAAAGAACCTATTTTTTTTCAGACTGAACAGGTTCTTATAATTTTGGGTATTAAAATGCCAAAAATCAACCTGTAGGTTCTTAAATCATTAGGTTCTTATATGTGGGTTTTTATTGTATGGTAATCGGGGGGGGGGGAAAGGAGGGGGGCCTGTGCTGACCAGATATTGGGGTAGCAAGTTTCACATTCGTAGACTTATCACCATGTTTGGTCGATATCATTGATTAGCATTTAAAAAACACTTTTTGACCAATAATCAACTTCAGCTCGTTGCAATTTATAAAGTTTGTAGTTATCGAAAAGATCTCTCAACCAAACTAGAAATTTGCGATCTGCTTACCAATATTGAAACCTGTCCAACTCGTTTTCTCAAAACTGCTTTACACACTTTCCCAAAGTTTCCCTGTAAAAAGACATCAATGAAGCCAATGAATGAAAACATTCTTAAAATTCGAATGACTACTGACTGGTAAATTTTGAAAACAATCTTAATGTAAAATAATCGAGAAGCGTTTGTAGTTTAATTTAGACCTACAACACATATTTTAATGACCTATTAAAGTCGAATGTCCTTCATGCAGAAACATCAACAAAAGTGGAAACATATATATAATACAGATTTTTAACAAACAACAATTTTAGTATATAAACCAATTTTTAATTTTTAATCCTGAGTGCCTGTAAAGAGTGAAAGACGGTAAGAAAATGTCCATAACAAACCGAGCAGTATTATCGAACTCTTTTATTGCTTCAACCAAAATTTTATCTGAACACCATCGTCAACATTACCATCTTTTCACCATGAACACCATTGTCAACATAACCATCTTTTCACCATGAACACCATCGTCAACATTATCATCTTTTCACCATGAACACCATCGTCAACATTACCATCTTTTCACCATGATTACCATCGTCAACATAACCATCTTTTCACCATGAACACCATCGTCAACATTACCATCTTTTCACCATGAACACCATCGTCAACATAACCATGTTTTCACCATGAGCACCATCGTCAACATAACCATGTTTTCACTATGAACACCATTGTCAACATTAACATCTTTTCACCATGAACACCATCGTCAACATTAACATCTTTTCACCATGAACACCATCGTCAACATTACCATCTTTTCACCATGAACACCATCGTCAACATTACCATCTTTTCACCATATTTAAAAAAAAAAAAGAAAATGATGTACTACTCACTTCACCAATCTTACTGCCCATTTCAAGATCTTCGCGATTCACAATTAGGTGCTTTGGGATCTTACTCTTGTCTAGACCCATTCCCAAATTCGCTTGTCTGCGCTGTTGTGGTTGAACATCGGCTACTGTAAAGATTACAGTGACAAATATCAAGTTACAGCATACGCAGAAACGCAGGGACTTTTCTTTTAATGTGTTCGTAACTTTGTTGAAATGGACATGGTTAGTTTCTTTTCAATGACTTTCATTGGGTCTTCTGCGTTGTCAGTCACCAAGCCAATTCACTAACATACTAACTAAAAACCTTTCGTGAGAGTAGGGATAACATGTGACTTAATCAACTCTGGGTTGAAATGTTTAATCATCACTGTTAATAGAGCGAGTTGCTCGAAGGGTTACCGCTCGAAATGTCAGCTTCCTATTCTACATAAGGCGGTGAATAAATAGAGATGATCATGTAATCATTACGGTATGTAAGCGTTACGGTTTTCCTGACACTCCTTTTATGCGAAGTTAAATTCATTAAATTTTCAAACAAAGTATTGAAACTAGTGGTCAAAGTACGTGTTATCACCAATATTCTTGGTACTTTAAATGGTTCAACTTAAAGATTATTTAAGAGTCTAACTTCAGACGAAGTCTTGCTCTGCTTAAAATGATCCTGAAGTTACTGCTAGCGGTAATAGGGAATTCAAAACGTCAGCTACTTACTTTGCTTACAGCGATGATCAAACATTTAATTTAAGTGTTGATTAAATCAAGCGTCTACCTACTCACACTTCAAGATTCTTTGAAAAAAAAGCCCAACTAGTATGACCACCTTCATACTGCTTTTACGGCTGATTTTTGAGTTTCTGTTTCCTTTCCAATTCGAAATTTTTATTCTTTTTTTTTACAAATTACTTGCATAGTCGAGAAAGATAATAATAATAATAATAATAATAATAATAATAATAATAATAATAATAATAATAATAACTTTATTAGCATTCCACGTGGTGGCTATTCTATGCTAACTGCTCAATGAAGTCGGACCGAAAGCATATAAAGGCGCCTCTGGCTGCCGCTATACGGACCATGCGTGACCTCGGGGCACAGCGTCAAGGAGGGAGGAAAACCGGAGTACCAGGAGAAAATCCCTCGGAGTCGAATAGAGATTGACAAATCTCAGCTCACGTGTGGAGCCCAGGAATCGAACCCGGGTCGGAGAGTTGGGAAGCGCGAATGATGACCACTACGCCAACCTGACTAATTAACTATTATCTTTTCCTAAGTCCGTAATGTGACGATGTACAACACATCTTTTCTCATTAGAAACCCACATGTGAATTCAATGTTACCCTTTTTATAAGACATATCTAAATGAACGAATGGTTAGTCGTACCTATACTGCCGATAGCTTGCTGTGTTGGAACTGGGAATCCTTTATATCCACCAGTATAGCTTGAACTCTCCTGATTTGTTTGACACGACGCAGTTACCGCATCCACATTGTCCGTTGCAGAAGTTGTCACCTCCTTAGCGGGCCGCTTGTTTTCCTCAGAAAATTCATTGTTACAAACACTAACTGCTATATTTTCAGTGGGATTCGACGGTATTCCAGGCAGGGGTCGGTGACTTAGGGATGACAAACCGTTATGATCCTCCGCTGTTTTAGAATCAACTGGTTTATCCTCTTTAACATTTAGTTGATCTTGTTTGTCTGGTTGATCTTGTTTAACGTCTGGTTGATCTTGTTTGGTATCTAGTTGATCGTGTTTGAAACCGGGCTTATTTTGTTTAACAACTAATATATCTTGTTTAACATGTAGTTGATCCTGTTTAACATCTGGTTGATCATCTTTAGAATTTGGTTTATCGAGTTTAGTAACTGTTTTATTTTGTATTACTTGCTGTAGATGCTTTGTTACATGTCCTTCATTGCCGTCAGTTTGCTTTGAGCCAGCATTTTGATTGCTGGATATCTGTCTTTCCTTGGTAGAGACAGTTCTCTTTAGTTGGCAAAGTTGAGTCATCTCTATAGTTTCTCTTGGCAGACTTTCTCTCTTTGCAGTATCTGAGGAAAGAATTGCTTGCATTTGTGTTACATAAGCAAGTTCATTAGAATCAAAGGTCGACATTGGTGATGTTTTTATACCAGACAAATTATCAGGAAACTTTTTACTTTTTACTATGGTTGGTAGTTGTGTTGGCCCTGCACGTTCAGTAGAAACTTTAGATGATTCTGTTGAAATGTTTCTGTCAACAGCTTTATCTGAAGTTTTCTTTACGGCCTCCGATGTCGGAAAGACTGGCGTTACAATCGGCGTTGAACGCCCACTGCGGCTCCCAGATGACATAGTTGTGTTGGCTGCCCACGCAGCTAAACCAGATGACGCAGCTACAGCAGAACTGTCAACATATGAAGAACAAGAAGGAAACATTTTATCACTGGTTTTTTCAATTTTGTTGCGTGTGTTGCTTTCTAGGTTGGGCAAGCTCTCTACTTGTTTTGATTGAAGGTTCCTGTTGTAAAGCAAAGTCTGTTGAGACGATTTGGGAAATGATGAAGCCAATGGTTTCGTAAGAAAGCTTTCAGATGTGTTACTGGACACATATTGATCATCACATGTCTCGGACACACCATATGGTAATTGCTCTCGACTCCCTGGTAAAATTGAGGGAGGAACCTCAGAAAAGTCTAGTTTTATATTGGAAGATTGTTTTTCCAGTTTTGGTTTTTCAAAGGTCATTTTAGGCTCGTAATCTTTGCTCAGTGAAAAAGTGTCTGCTAAATGTGTTTTCTGATTCGTGGCAGGTTGTTCATGCTGCACTGTGGGTCCCGGTAAGCCCCATGCTGATAAATTTAATTCAGCTAACGAAAAATTATTTTTTCCAGAGGGGACAGATGTTCCTTTCTTTTCTACTTCTCTTAAGTTTCTTTTTACTTGACAATCTGAAACGTTCTGCTTTGAATCAAATGGCTTCGGAACCGCTGGTTTAATCATTTGGCTGCTGATTCCCCAGCCTTCAAGACTGAAGGAAGGCGCAGATTTATTCTCCGGCTCGCACTTCGGGGTTAAACTTTCTAAAGCTCTCTCTTTTCGGCTGTTTAGAGACGGCACATTATGTAAGGTCGATACACACTGGAAGCCTTTGAGTAAATCGTCAACGTCTTTAATGGCAGACGAACTTGCTGATGTACTCTGACGACTTGTGGTTGTTTTAATTGATAATGGTACTTTATTGCATGTGTGTGATTGATAGTCATGTAAAAATGATGGTGTATAAGAATCAAAAGTAAGGGAATGCGGCATTCGAGTATCACGAGAAGGCTGAGAACTTTTAGTCTGCGAAAGTTCACAGTAGTCGGATCGAGTTGACCCGGTTTGTACCAACGCATCACGAGATAGAGTAGTGTGAAGATGGCGGGAAGGAAATGGCGGTCCATTTTTTTCTCTTTCACTATGTTGCTTCCACAACATCGAAAGATGCTCGTCAGCAGTGATTGTCGGAATTAACGACCTGGTTGAACATGAATTAGTAAAAGATTGACCACTTTGGAAATTAGAGGTGTGTTTCATTTGACGATAATCATCCTGATTTGTTTTCTCTATTTTTGTGTCATCTTGGAAGAGTGTTAAAGATAGTTTTGCCAAGCTGGCCATGGCCGCGCTCGTACTGTCTTCTACATCAACACTACGACTGGTTTGGTTGTTTGTAAACGATGTCGCTTGAGAAGACTCCTCTGTGGCCTTGGCGAGGAAGTCATCAATATTAAAACCTGAAGCAATGTTGCTGGCTATAGCCAAGCTTGTATTATTCTCTTCTCCAACATTCGTTGTAGACGATTCCCCTGTAATCTGGGCAAGAAACCCATCAACATCAAACCCTGAGGCAACACTGACGGGCATAGTCAAGCTCGAGCTGTCTTTCATACTATCACTAAGATTTGTTCGATCGTTTTTTAACAATGGGTTGCAGTTTGCAGTCTCCTCTAAATCTTGAGCAAGAAATCCAGTCAAATCAAACCCGGAGACAATTTTACTTCCAAACTGCAAACCTTTCCCCACGGATGTCTCAGTATCTGGTTTAGATTTCTGAAACATTTCTTTCTGGTTCTCATTCTTATCAGGATTGTTATCTTCAGATGCAAAAGAAATATCATTCTGGGAGGAGGTAACGCTTTCTATTTCAGAATCCGAATCTGTATTACTCTCGTTGTTGAGTTCTTCAGTATCACAAATAGGAGAGCAGTTAAAGTCTTTATTATCTGACCGCACGTGTTGAGCTCGATCAATTTCTCGGGGATTCTTTAAAGTCTGGGGGTTTAGTGAAACACTTACGACGGGTGTCTCAGAAGGTGAGGAGGACGATTCCGGACCAATATCCGTTTTTCCGCATTCTCGTTCTTCACTATTTTTCCAGATCTTATCAGTGTCCACATACCTTTCAAATTCGTTTCCAGAATCAGCTGTAGTTTCTTTTGTAACTTCTGGTGAGGTGATCCGCGGAGTATCTTTCAACTCTACATAACCATTTGAACTAGGACTTGAACCAGCGCTTGAACGTTTGTTGTCATTGTCTTGATCTTCCCTAGAATCGGCAAGCTTCCACTCGTGTTCACAAGGGCGTTTTGATGTTGCTGGCCAGGATGGTGTTCGACTAACGCTAGCTTTACGAGGAACGCCCAACTTGCTGTCATCACTTACATCATGGTCAATAAGACTTCTTGAATATGCCCTGCCGTTTCTGTAAAACATAATTTCTAATTTTAGTAACTGAGGTATTTTTTAACCACAGATGTTATACTAAGATATTTTTCACCCAAACGCAATCTTCCTCACATGTATATAAATAACCCTTGTTTTAAAGTGCTTATGACGCCATTTTTTTTTTTTTTTTTTTTTTTTTTTTTTTTTGCACATTTGGCAAATAAACCGTTTCAAACTTACGATTCCAAAATCTGAGGTGTGTGGGACAAATATTGGCAATTCTATACGCGCTTAAATTTCGGATATTTCACCCGAAAAATGGTAGTTGTCTCGCGCGGCCAAAATGCCACCCACACAATGGGTTGTGACGTAATCTAAGGCGCACAAACAAACTTTTTATTACGGAGGAGAAACAGAAAAGGGGAGAAAGATGAGATTATTGTGCTACTGGCACTCCCAATGGGCAAAACCGCTCAAACACAAACAAATACATGTCTAATTTTTGAAATCAAAGTAAACTGAAATAAAGCTAAACGTCGCCGCTGTGTTCCCTACATTACATCACTCGAGCCAGTCCCTGTGGCCATTTTTAGTGGCAAAATAACCATTTTAAACCGCGTAAAAAATTGTCAGTTTTTTTGGAATCCTAAGTTTGAAACACTATATTTTCAAAATGTGCAAAAAAAAAAATTGTGTCATAGACACTTTAAATGGTGGTAAAAGATTTGAACCCACAAGTTACAGTACACTGTGTTGAGTGATCGTCCGGGTTAAAGTTGTCCTTGAGAAGGACTGTTGTTAATGGTTTGAACCATGGAGTTACAGTACACTGTGCTGAGTGATCATCAGGGTTAAAGTAGTCCTGAGAAGGACTGTTGTTAATGGTTTGAACCATGGAGTTACAGTACACTGTGCTGAGTGATCATCCGGGTTAAAGTTGTCCTTGAGAAGGACCATTGTTGTGAATAACGTTTCAACTACCACTGCGGTAGCCATCAACAAAGTCAAAGATTAATAAATGAGCCAGTCGAATACCAAAATTGTCTGGTGCGTCACTGCTGATTGGCCATTTCTTAATTTGAACTTTTTCGGCCTCGTAGTTCAATGGAAAAAAAAAACATACCGATGGCCCTCGATCCCTTTCTAGTGCTTTACAGATTCTTTTTAGCGGGGCAACCTCCTGCTTGAAAACATTTAGAAAGCCCTGTAAACATAATTTGGGGATAGTACAAAGCCGCACGTTGCTATGAACTTTATCTGTGTGTGTGGAAATTACCCTTCACAAGTGAGTGTTGAGAAAGAGCAAGATGTTATCACATTAACTGGTGATTAAATCAACTTTAGGTTGAAATATTTGTGTTCCTAGCCTAACGCTCAAAACTTTAGCGTTCTACTTTACTTAGGGCAATGATTACACACTAGAACCTAGAGCTGATTAAATCACGTGTTTTATCTACACGCCGACGCCCTTTCAATAGCTTTTTTTTAAATATTCAACAATATAAAAAAAACGATATCTTAACATTAAAAAACGTCATTTGTAGAAACCAGTTAGTAAGTCATTTATACCTTGCACCGGGAAATGAGTGAGCTCTTGGGATCATCTTTTTGTTTCTTTTGCTTGATACATCAGTTGTTGCGTTGTACTTTGGAGTATTGTTGTGAACATCATCATCACCAGATATTGCGAGCTGGAACCTATTTTCACCGTCTTCAGGTAAAGGATCTTCGTCCGACGGAGGTATGGAAGATGCTACACGCGAATAATCGTCTCCCCCCGTACCCTGCGCAATAAAGGTTGGTACAGGCACAGAAGTATTAGAGAGTTTTAGAGGTTTTTTTTTCTATAAACTGGGCCGTGATTTACGCATTTGGTAAGATCTCTGCCTTCCAAACACAAGTTTCCACGTCAATCCTAGGCTCTGCCGAAATTTGAACACAGTTTACTCAGCTTTCCATCCTTACGAGTTTCAGCTTCGGCTGGGAGCTAACATGCAATGCATTAGTATCCCGTCCAGGGTGAGTCATAAAATCGTATTTGCTTAACACGGCAGAGACCAGAAATAGGATTAGTAATTATATATTTTTGCTCTTCTAAATGAAGGCATAATGATTAACGAAAGATAAACATAGCGGAAACACCAATCTGAAAACCGCTGAGTTTCACTGTCAAATATTGTTGTTTGCCGTTACAAAAAAACTCGATTTAAAACTCTCTATTAACAAAGAATACACAGAAATGAAAGAAGCAAAAAGACAAAACAGGGGCGAAAATACAGCGTTGTATGAAAAAATTGTTCACTTTATCTTACATTTATTGGCTCCAAGGTAATTTCTAAGGCTCCATTCACCGCTACTGATGCTTCACCCTCATCGTCAAGGTATAACATTGGCTCGTCAAGGTCATTTTCTTTCTCTGAAGAAAAAAAATTGTCGATGCTCTTAATTAGCTAATTACATCCAAAAGTTACTATTTATCTTCGTAATGTCCCTATTTTCCTACAGTGTACTGAATTTAAAACATTTGAAATGTGTAAAAATTTCTACAGGATTCTTCCCTATATAATCTAAGGTAAAATTCTAAGACGTTTAAAGGTATGCTGAGCTTTTTCAAGGTCTGATATGTGATAACAATCGTATGAAATCCCTTGTCAAACACACAATCACCTCTTTCCATTTCGCTATAGAAAACACTCAAGTATTTTTCCAGGCCTGTTATGAAAAAACTTCATTCCAGGGAAATGAGTTATCCATCTCGGCTGGGTTGTTCAAAATGTGATTAACTTTATTCCTGGATAAAGATTTGCGATGCTTCAAATTATCATTTCTGATATTGCAATAACACAAACACGGATTTCCAGCCAAAATCAGTATATATAAGCAGAGTTCATAAGCAGTTTTTCTGGAAACCAATTCAAGGTCTTTCAAGGACCTTTTAACTTATTTACCAAGATCTTTGCTCGTAAATTAGAAGAACATTTTTTAACTACATCAGAGCCACTAAAAAACCTAGCTCTTTATTGCGACTATAAGTGTTCAATGGCAACAAAAGCTACATACTTATTCATAAGTTTGCAAGAAAAACGTTTTCACGTTTTCTTTCACTTATTCTTAAAAAATTTACCTGTTATTATAAATTCCCGTTATAGAACAAAATATGACAATACTTCTGGTCCAAAATTTAGGAAGGGGAGGTGGGGGGGGGGAGGGGCATTTGCCCCACTGCCTTACGCTATCTACGCCCTTGAATCCTCTGCCTTACTTACCGAAACGAGACAACATAAACTTTCGAACAATTTCACGGAATGTTCCTCTTTTCTGTTGAGATAATGAATACATGAAAAGATTTCAAACAAATATAATGAAGCTTAATGTGTTTATAAAGGTAAAACACTGAAACGCAAGTTATATACAGACGAAATTCATTGTTAAAATTAGCATAAATTCAACTCTGAGCTTTAAGCAAGAAAAATGTATATTTCGATAGAACTTACAACAAAAACTAAATTAGTGAAAGTTTTAGCTTCATATATGGAATAATTTCAGGCTAAAAACTGTCTCCACATGAGTTTATTTATGTTACTTATCAAATGATCTTTCTATTATGTTTTAAACAACAGTTAGTACAATATAATGGGAATTGGACAAAGTTATCCTATCAGGCCGCTGTTCACATCAAATGCAGCTTGAAAGTAAGATATATTTAAGAAATAAAACACGGCAACTGTGTTTGTACAGGCTAATATAAACCGAGGTGCGTTTGGGAGAATTCGAGAGCTGATAGTACAAACACGAGACCGAGACCTAATCAGTGCAGCTTGGAACGATCTGAATAGTAATTACTGGTTATATTTATACCATGCGATAGCCTTAAGCTGTCTGAAGTGCGCATGGGCCCACAGTGCTCAAACTATCACAAGGTAGTAAGCGTTGCATGATCGCTAATAGGTAACCATGGCACTTCACAGAGTGCTCAACAACACTATATATATAAAAGAACACTATATATATAAAAGAACACTATATATATAAAAGAACACTATATATATAAAAGAAGTAATAAAATTAGTATTTTGGTCATTTTCATACCTCCTGTAAAGGATTACAGCAATTTCTTATTATCTCTTCTACAAGGCGTGGACAGTTACGACTGGAAATTTAAGAGAAAAAGGTAAGTCCCAGTTCACTTTAACAAGTACAAATAACACGAGCGTGTTATTACTAAGTACTTACAACAACTCATATGGGCACTACCACCACGTCGGTAGAGGTCATCACCCCTTAAATCTACCATAAATATTGGTGAGCGTGAATATTAGCAGCCATGGGCAGTTGTTTAGAATTTTGTCAGGATGGCATAGCTAACAAACAGGCAAAAAACCGATTAAGATATTAACCTAAAATCATATCTAACCAACTTCAACAATATTTACCTGCTAGGGTCGAGATATTCTGCTCGAAGATATTTGCTGATTATCTGCAATATGATAAATAAAAAATCATTCGTCAACAATTTTAAAGCTAAAACGTAGGTCATTCATACTTCTTGTTAATAGCTACGTCACCATAGAAATTACCATTTAACTGAAAACACCCAATGATCTGTTAGCGCATGTTTATCAAGCCGCATATATATGGCTTTACCAGCTGCAGTAAGACTATTTTGCAGTATATGTGCTTGAATTTGTTAAACCTGTTTTCAGGCACCTTAAACTAAACTTGAATATTTACCTCATCTTTACTCAAGTTCTTGTAAGGTTTCTTCATTGAAAACATTTCAGACAGGGTCAACCCAAACGCCCAAGCATCGCTTTCTTTAGTGAAGATTCCATTTTGCAGGCTTTCTGGAGCCCAGTAATGGTACCCAGCTTTGCTGTTTTGACAAGAGTTGATAGACTTAGTTTACTGCAAACCATGTAGTTTTAAAAAAATATGTGGGTCTGTGAATAGGTTAAACAAGTAATTTTAACATTTCTAGGTTTAATTTTTTGGTTTTCGCTGTAAGTTGAGAGGAAAACTGACAACTGAAAATGATGAGAAAATTGAAAAGATTTGGATTGGGTGATAATTTTAATCTATTTTTGTGTAAAAGATGCTGCATAATTTCAATCCATTTTTGCTTAAAGGTTGTTGCATCTATCCTAATTTGAGTGAACAACAAATTATAAAGTAATGTTAAAGAATTAATAAAGTAAAAAAGTAACGGTTTAGCTATAAACACGTAATTTAGACTACTCAAAGTAGTAAATCGTATAATCATTGTTGTAAATAGTGTAAAACGCTGACAGTGTTCTCTCGGTAAGTGAGAAAAAGTAAAGCGAGTAATAAACGCAAAAGGTACGAAGGAGTAGTACGTTTAACTTGAAAAACCAAAATGAAGCTAGGTAGAAATAAAATAAGTCCACTAAAAAATCATACCAAAAAAAAAAGAGTTAACTTGCTGTTTATTTCACGTGTATGGAAAGTAATAAAAAAGCAGAGAAATCTTTTGGCTGGTGTAATTATCTCAAGTACACGGGGAAAATCGCCGGTTGCCGGCCTTTCAGTTAGTCCTTGAATGTCAGTCCTCGATTGGAGCGCTGATCGCTCAAAATGTCAGCTTCAATAATACTTACAAAGACGATTAAACATTTCGATTGAGATTTGATTCAATCGCATTTTTTTACCTATTCGCCAACGCACTTAAAGAATTTCTTTAGCTTAGCTAAGCTAAATCCTTTTACGAGCCTAGTGGCCCATGGGGCCGGCGCTTATCTCCGGTTTCCGTAGTGTTAAGCG